>JAOWCC010001787.1:0-23234 GCA_030867875.1 Actinernus sp. WN-2022
CGTTTTTGGATACGATAACAATGAAGTATATCCTCTAAGAATTAGTAAGTTCAATAGAGACCAAACCATTAATTTATTAATGATATCAGATGGTGATATAAATCATTATTGTTGGATTAAGAGTCTTAGCAGACTATTGTCATCACAGGTTAACAAGCATCATCATAAAACGTATTTTTGTAATAGATGCTTGAACTCATTCAAGTCGGAGGAATCACTAAACAATCATATAGAATATTGTTCAGACCACGATGCTGTTAAGATAGAGCTACCAAAAAAGGGAACTATGCTAAAATTCAAGAATTATAATAGATCTATGAGAGTACCATTTGTAATCTATGCTGATTTTGAATGTTTTACGGAGAGTATATCAACTTGCAACCCCAATGACAGTGAGAGTTATACGAAACAATACCAGAAGCATAAACCATCAGGATTTTGCTATTTGATAAAATGTTTCGATGACGATGTATTGAAACCAAAGCTAGTTACGTATACAGCTGAGTTTCATGGTGATGACGTTGCACAGAAATTCATAAGTCATCTTGAGAATTCTATAAAAGAAATCTATAATAAATTTAAATTCACTAAGAAGGTATGCATGACAGGAGAAGATGAGATTGCCTATAGGGAAGCCATTAGTTGCCATATCTGTGGTGGAGAGTTAGTAGGTGATAAAGTATTAGATCATTGCCATATAACAGGTAAGTATAGAGGTGCGGCTCATAATGATTGTAATATTAATTATCAAATTCCAAAATTCTTTCCTGTCGTATTTCATAATCTGTCTGGATATGATGCACATCTTTTTATTAAGAACCTAGGCGTAACGGAAGGTGAGATAGATTGTATACCAACTACGGATGAGAAGTATATTTCATTTACAAAGAAGATAATTGTAGACAGCTTTGTGAAGGATGGAAAGAATAAAAATATTACACGAGATATCAGATTCATTGATAGCTTTAAATTTATGCAAATGAGTCTAGCAAATCTTGTAGGTAATCTTGACAAGTCTAGTTGTATGAATATGAAAAGATTCTACAAAGGAAAGCAGTTAGATTTATTGTTGAGGAAAGGAGTCTATCCTTATGATTACGTAGATAGTTTCCAAAAGTTAGCTGACACGAGTCTTCCACCAATAGAAGCCTTCTATTCAAAGCTGACTAGCATATCGATCTCAAAAGAGGATTATGAACATGCTAATACTGTTTGGAAGAATTTCGATATGAAATCTATGAAAGACTATCATGATACATATCTCAAATCTGATGTCATCCTATTGGCAGATGTATTTGAGAACTTTAGAGATGTATGTTTGAAGAATTATAATCTAGATCCCGCATGGTATTATACATCACCAGGATTATCATGGGATGCCTGTTTGAAAATGACTAAGATTAACTTACAACTACTACATGATATTGATATGATAAATATGGTTGAGAAAGGTATTAGAGGTGGAGTATCAATGATTTCGACCCGCTATAGTATGGCTAATAATAAGTACATGGATAATTATGATCCATTGAAGCCCTCGAAATATATTCAATACCTAGATGCAAATAATTTATATGGGTGGGCAATGAGTAGGAAACTACCAACACATAATTTTAAGTGGATGAATAAGGTGGAGTTGAGGAAGTGGTATAAATATCCTTCTATATTAGAAGTAGATCTAGAGTATCCAACAGATCATCACAATCTACACAACGACTATCCTTTAGCTCCAGAAAGACTGATGATAAATGAGGTAGAGAAATTGATTCCAAATCTGAATAATAAAACCAAATACATTATTCACCATGATGCATTGAAATTATATGAGAGCTTAGGATTGAAAATTACTAAGATCCATAGAGGTATAACATTTAGTGAGAGTGCTTGGATGGCTCCATACATAAACTTGAATACAGAGCTACGTAAGGAAGCTAAGAATGAGTTCGAAAAAGACTTCTTCAAATTGATGAACAACTCAACCTTTGGTAAGACTATGGAAAACATACGTAATAGAGTTGACATCCAACTCGTTACATCTGAGAATAAGGTAAGGAAGTTAGTATCCAAACCAAATTATCAACATCGAACTATATTCTCTGAGAACTTGGTAGCCATACACATGAAAAGAATAAAGGTAGTATTTGATAAACCAATATACTTAGGTATGTCTATCTTAGATATTAGTAAGTCACTAATGTATGACTTTCACTATAATTATATTAAACCTAAGTATCATGAGAAAGCGAAACTCCTTTTCACAGATACGGACAGCTTGATGTATGAAATAGAAACAAACGATTTCTACAAGGATATAGAAAACGATATACTATTAAATTTCGATACAAGTAACTATCCAAATGATCATCCATCAGGTATAGGAACAGAAGTCAATAAGAAAGTTATAGGAATGTTTAAGGATGAAGTAGGTGGTAAGATCATCACTGAGTTTGTTGGACTGAGGGCAAAGTTATATGCATTCAAATACTGTGGCATAGAAGAGAAGAAGTGTAAGGGTATTAAGAAATCAGTTGTTAAGAACGACATCACATTTGACAATTATAAAATATGCTTATTTGATGGTATTCCTCAGATGAGAAAGATGAATGTAATCAGAAGTCACTTACATGAAATTTATACAGAAGAAGTCAATAAGGTAGCATTATCTAGAGATGACGATAAACGAAATATCAGTCCTGATGGTATTAATACTTTAGCACACGGTTATAAGAAATCGATAGTACAGACAAAAAACGAATTGATAGTATGAGCTCATAGAACACTGTTTGGTGGTAGTTCAGTATCATGTGGTACGGTTTGTAATTCTTCTCTTACGAAACCTCGTTTTGGACCAGCTATTAAGAAATATAAGACAGGTTGATTTGTAGAGATGATACTACGTGAAATGTCATACATATCTAAACTCCATATTGGATCAGTTGATCTATATCTATCACCTCCTTCAAGTTCTCCTGGAGCATATAAATATCTAACCTTCACTCCTGCTGGTAATATCTTTTCGTCTAATCCAACAGGCCTTTTATATTTGTCTTCTTTAGAGCTTATTGATTTTATAGGTTCTTTACCAGTAATTCTTCTAACGGAACTATTAATAGTTTTCAAAACGCCAGGCAATATCTTAACCCACTTTCTTGATCTATCATTTTCCATTATCATTTCCTGAGCATATTGGCGACTAAATAGTTTTTCAGAAATAGTTCTGTTAGCCCTTTCAACTAGTGACTGTGCTCTATGGTTACCAGCTTCACTTCTTTGAATTTTAATATTATGTTTTTTCATTTCACCCATAAATTCTGTTCCAGGATCTACCATTAATGTTTGTGGCCATTTTAGTTTCCTAGAATAAATCTTAGTAAAAGCTTTTGATACTTCCGTAGAATATTTAGATGTCAAGGGTTTGGCATCAACGTATCTAGAAGCTATGTCAACAACAACCAAAGCATATTTGTAAGTTCTTCTATTGATAGTATCATGTGGAAGGAATAATAAGTCTGCTTGATGGATCTGATTAGGTTTCGATATATCCCAGTGAGGTCTTGGAACATATGTGGGAGCTGATAAGTATATTTGCCAAATCGATTGTTTCTCAAGCCACTTTTTTGCAAGGTCTTCACTTACACCAGCAGCCTGTGCTAATTTATAAATAGCTGAATATCCTTTCCAATAACCATTTGTTGAATAATATATTTTACTAAACATATATAAATAAGAGAATAGTTTATTCCTTATAGTATTATGTCACAACAAACGATTTCAGAAAAGCTAAGTGTCAGTCATGTTTATAAACACCCATTTGGATTGAAAGCAGAAAGTAGTCTAAATCGTATAACTATGAATCCATCTTCTGCAAGTCCAGGAGAAACTCTGTATGTCAATATTCCACAATTAACAGAGAATATCGTTATTGTTCCTGGTAGCATAGCTCTACTATTCGATATTGTCATCACAGGACACGCAAATAAGAGACTTGTTAATAATATAGGAAGGAACCTAATATATAGACAAAAGGTAATATTTGGTGGAGAAACTATTCAGGATACACAACGTCATGATCTTTTCCACACATATCACGATTTATACTTATCGATGGAAGAACGTGAAAATAGAATAAAACAAGGTATATCTTCTGAAGCTATGAGAAAGATGCGAGCAGGTGCTGGTGATAAGCCTTCTGATGTTGCTAAGGATACTGCTCTAGCAGCAATACATGGCACTAAGTATAAGATCCCACTTGATCATTCCATTTTGAACAATCATGGAGTATTCTATCCAAAGGCACTACCTCATCCACTAATATTTGAGATTACGCTAGCCCCAGTTGCAGAAGTATTAGTATACGCAGATACTACGATACCTCCTAATTATAAACTTACAAACATAGAAATGGAGTATTCATGCATTTCAAGCGAATTACTTGCGGGTGAGGCTGCATCAACGTATCGAGGAGGTAGAGGCTTCTTCTATGAGAATATAATTCTATATAAGACATTCAATATCAAGACAACGGATCTCGTTATCAATGAACATATTAATTTACCACGGAGGTCTATGACTGGGGTATTATTCTTGTTCACGGAAGCCTATAACGTTGGTACAAGAGATTCCGAAAAGTTTGCTAACCCAAAGATTACATCTGTGATTATCGATATTGATGGAATGCCAAATCGTCTATACTCAAAGGGTATGCTACCATCAGATCTGTGGGATTCTATAAGGAAACGCTTTCCAGGATTAGAAGGTGTAAAACAAAATGACTTCTATGCTAGTGATAAGTTTGCATTGTGGGTTGATTTGAGAACTTTTGCAGATAATGATGTTCATGGAGGAGGATTGACACTGAATAATACACGAGATGGTGTAAGACTATATAGAGATTAGGAGAAAGTCTGGATCTTCTGCTGTTACCTGTTACATGTTTGTAGTGGCTGATGCACTATTCACTCTTATGAATAACGAACTCCAATCGATTATGTATTAAGGGATTTAGTATTAATATATGTATATGGAAAGATTAAATGATAAGACACCTTTTCACTGTATCATTACAGGACCAACGGAATGTGGAAAGACGAAATACTTAATAGATCTTCTTAGAGGCTCCTTTCGCTATATATTCGAATACATAGTACTATTTTGCCCAACATACATAAATAATAAGACATACCATGGATTTGCAAAGGGTGATCCTAGATTTATTGTTTTATCACCTGATGCAAGTAATGTAGATGAGATAAATGATTTACTATCATATTGCCAACAATTATTTACAGGTACTAATACGTTAATAATATTAGATGATTGTGCTTTTAGTAAGGATCTAAAACAGAGATCTAATAAGTTTATTAATCTAGGGTTTTCAGGTAGACACGAAGGAATATCCGTTTGGGTATTAACTCAACAACTAACCTCAATAGCTAAACCATTCCGTGAAAATGTAGCTTGCGTTGTAGCATTTCATAGTTCATGCCAAACGGCAACTAAAACATTATTTGAAGAGTGTGGAGGAGACATGGATAATGAAGATCGTAAGAAATTCGTAAAGCTACTAAAGTCTGAAAAGTATTCTAGGATATGTTTTTGCTTACGATATCCATTCCAGTGTTATCTCGAGATACCTAATGCAATAGACACTTAAGGAGATACTTAATATATATGATTATAATGTCGCTAGTAATCAAGAGATTCGAAAATGTCGAACTTAATATGTCTATTGATGCTTTCGTAGATAGTAAGCAGAATGTTTATTTCAAAGGTATAGATATTGCTAGAGCATTGGGTTATAAGAGAACCAGGGATGCTGTCTTAGATCACGTAGATGAAGAAGATAAAGTAGAATATAGAAAATTACAAGGGCGGCGTTTCACCGCTCTTCAAAGGGGGGTCCGTTTCGTTCCCCCCTTGAATAATATACATCCACAAACGATATTCATAAAAGAACCAGGCCTATATTCTCTCATCTTTGGTTCTAAATTAGATTCAGCAAAAATATTCAAAAGATGGGTATTCTCCAAAGTATTACCATCTATTAGAAAGTATGGATACTATAAAATGTTTGACAATCCTAACACACTAACATTCAAGATAGAAGATGAGTATGACCTACACACAAAAGTAGTTAGTTATATTAGGCGATTCTATCCTAACGTCATAATGACAGCTGGATTGGGTGAATTACAAGATAGTTCAACTAAACGAATTGATTCTTATAAGAAAGGATATATGAAAGGGCAACCAGATATCATAATAAATAATTGTCACAAAACTTACAAAGATTATTCAGTGTCAATCCTCCTCCATGAACATCATTATCTGCAAAAGTTCTCAAATCAACCCACAATGCAAACTTATCACTAGCATAGAAGTCATTTTGTTTTACACCTTCTAATCCTGGAAAGCGTTTCCTTATAGAATCCCACAGATCTGATGGTAGCATACCCTTTGAGTATAGACGATTTGGCATTCCATCAATATCGATAATCACAGATGTAATCTTTGGGTTAGCAAACTTTTCGGAATCTCTTGTACCAACGTTATAGGCTTCCGTGAACAAGAATAATACCCCAGTCATAGACCTCCGTGGTAAATTAATATGTTCATTGATAACGAGATCCGTTGTCTTGATATTGAATGTCTTATATAGAATTATATTCTCATAGAAGAAGCCTCTACCTCCTCGATACGTTGATGCAGCCTCACCCGCAAGTAATTCGCTTGAAATGCATGAATACTCCATTTCTATGTTTGTAAGTTTATAATTAGGAGGTATCGTAGTATCTGCGTATACTAATACTTCTGCAACTGGGGCTAGCGTAATCTCAAATATTAGTGGATGAGGTAGTGCCTTTGGATAGAATACTCCATGATTGTTCAAAATGGAATGATCAAGTGGGATCTTATACTTAGTGCCATGTATTGCTGCTAGAGCAGTATCCTTAGCAACATCAGAAGGCTTATCACCAGCACCTGCTCGCATCTTTCTCATAGCTTCAGAAGATATACCTTGTTTTATTCTATTTTCACGTTCTTCCATCGATAAGTATAAATCGTGATATGTGTGGAAAAGATCATGACGTTGTGTATCCTGAATAGTTTCTCCACCAAATATTACCTTTTGTCTATATATTAGGTTCCTTCCTATATTATTAACAAGTCTCTTATTTGCGTGTCCTGTGATGACAATATCGAATAGTAGAGCTATGCTACCAGGAACAATAACGATATTCTCTGTTAATTGTGGAATATTGACATACAGAGTTTCTCCTGGACTTGCAGAAGATGGATTCATAGTTATACGATTTAGACTACTTTCTGCTTTCAATCCAAATGGGTGTTTATAAACATGACTGACACTTAGCTTTTCTGAAATCGTTTGTTGTGACATAATACTATAAGGAATAAACTATTCTCTTATTTATATATGTTTAGTAAAATATATTATTCAACAAATGGTTATTGGAAAGGATATTCAGCTATTTATAAATTAGCACAGGCTGCTGGTGTAAGTGAAGACCTTGCAAAAAAGTGGCTTGAGAAACAATCGATTTGGCAAATATACTTATCAGCTCCCACATATGTTCCAAGACCTCACTGGGATATATCGAAACCTAATCAGATCCATCAAGCAGACTTATTATTCCTTCCACATGATACTATCAATAGAAGAACTTACAAATATGCTTTGGTTGTTGTTGACATAGCTTCTAGATACGTTGATGCCAAACCCTTGACATCTAAATATTCTACGGAAGTATCAAAAGCTTTTACTAAGATTTATTCTAGGAAACTAAAATGGCCACAAACATTAATGGTAGATCCTGGAACAGAATTTATGGGTGAAATGAAAAAACATAATATTAAAATTCAAAGAAGTGAAGCTGGTAACCATAGAGCACAGTCACTAGTTGAAAGGGCTAACAGAACTATTTCTGAAAAACTATTTAGTCGCCAATATGCTCAGGAAATGATAATGGAAAATGATAGATCAAGAAAGTGGGTTAAGATATTGCCTGGCGTTTTGAAAACTATTAATAGTTCCGTTAGAAGAATTACTGGTAAAGAACCTATAAAATCAATAAGCTCTAAAGAAGACAAATATAAAAGGCCTGTTGGATTAGACGAAAAGATATTACCAGCAGGAGTGAAGGTTAGATATTTATATGCTCCAGGAGAACTTGAAGGAGGTGATAGATATAGATCAACTGATCCAATATGGAGTTTAGATATGTATGACATTTCACGTAGTATCATCTCTACAAATCAACCTGTCTTATATTTCTTAATAGCTGGTCCAAAACGAGGTTTCGTAAGAGAAGAATTACAAACCGTACCACATGATACTGAACTACCACCAAACAGTGTTCTATGAGCTCATACTATCAATTCGTTTTTTGTCTGTACTATCGATTTCTTATAACCGTGTGCTAAAGTATTAATACCATCAGGACTGATATTTCGTTTATCGTCATCTCTAGATAATGCTACCTTATTGACTTCTTCTGTATAAATTTCATGTAAGTGACTTCTGATTACATTCATCTTTCTCATCTGAGGAATACCATCAAATAAGCATATTTTATAATTGTCAAATGTGATGTCGTTCTTAACAACTGATTTCTTAATACCCTTACACTTCTTCTCTTCTATGCCACAGTATTTGAATGCATATAACTTTGCCCTCAGTCCAACAAACTCAGTGATGATCTTACCACCTACTTCATCCTTAAACATTCCTATAACTTTCTTATTGACTTCTGTTCCTATACCTGATGGATGATCATTTGGATAGTTACTTGTATCGAAATTTAATAGTATATCGTTTTCTATATCCTTGTAGAAATCGTTTGTTTCTATTTCATACATCAAGCTGTCCGTATCTGTGAAAAGGAGTTTCGCTTTCTCATGATACTTAGGTTTAATATAATTATAGTGAAAGTCATACATTAGTGACTTACTAATATCTAAGATAGACATACCTAAGTATATTGGTTTATCAAATACTACCTTTATTCTTTTCATGTGTATGGCTACCAAGTTCTCAGAGAATATAGTTCGATGTTGATAATTTGGTTTGGATACTAACTTCCTTACCTTATTCTCAGATGTAACGAGTTGGATGTCAACTCTATTACGTATGTTTTCCATAGTCTTACCAAAGGTTGAGTTGTTCATCAATTTGAAGAAGTCTTTTTCGAACTCATTCTTAGCTTCCTTACGTAGCTCTGTATTCAAGTTTATGTATGGAGCCATCCAAGCACTCTCACTAAATGTTATACCTCTATGGATCTTAGTAATTTTCAATCCTAAGCTCTCATATAATTTCAATGCATCATGGTGAATAATGTATTTGGTTTTATTATTCAGATTTGGAATCAATTTCTCTACCTCATTTATCATCAGTCTTTCTGGAGCTAAAGGATAGTCGTTGTGTAGATTGTGATGATCTGTTGGATACTCTAGATCTACTTCTAATATAGAAGGATATTTATACCACTTCCTCAACTCCACCTTATTCATCCACTTAAAATTATGTGTTGGTAGTTTCCTACTCATTGCCCACCCATATAAATTATTTGCATCTAGGTATTGAATATATTTCGAGGGCTTCAATGGATCATAATTATCCATGTACTTATTATTAGCCATACTATAGCGGGTCGAAATCATTGATACTCCACCTCTAATACCTTTCTCAACCATATTTATCATATCAATATCATGTAGTAGTTGTAAGTTAATCTTAGTCATTTTCAAACAGGCATCCCATGATAATCCTGGTGATGTATAATACCATGCGGGATCTAGATTATAATTCTTCAAACATACATCTCTAAAGTTCTCAAATACATCTGCCAATAGGATGACATCAGATTTGAGATATGTATCATGATAGTCTTTCATAGATTTCATATCGAAATTCTTCCAAACAGTATTAGCATGTTCATAATCCTCTTTTGAGATCGATATGCTAGTCAGCTTTGAATAGAAGGCTTCTATTGGTGGAAGACTCGTGTCAGCTAACTTTTGGAAACTATCTACGTAATCATAAGGATAGACTCCTTTCCTCAACAATAAATCTAACTGCTTTCCTTTGTAGAATCTTTTCATATTCATACAACTAGACTTGTCAAGATTACCTACAAGATTTGCTAGACTCATTTGCATAAATTTAAAGCTATCAATGAATCTGATATCTCGTGTAATATTTTTATTCTTTCCATCCTTCACAAAGCTGTCTACAATTATCTTCTTTGTAAATGAAATATACTTCTCATCCGTAGTTGGTATACAATCTATCTCACCTTCCGTTACGCCTAGGTTCTTAATAAAAAGATGTGCATCATATCCAGACAGATTATGAAATACGACAGGAAAGAATTTTGGAATTTGATAATTAATATTACAATCATTATGAGCCGCACCTCTATACTTACCTGTTATATGGCAATGATCTAATACTTTATCACCTACTAACTCTCCACCACAGATATGGCAACTAATGGCTTCCCTATAGGCAATCTCATCTTCTCCTGTCATGCATACCTTCTTAGTGAATTTAAATTTATTATAGATTTCTTTTATAGAATTCTCAAGATGACTTATGAATTTCTGTGCAACGTCATCACCATGAAACTCAGCTGTATACGTAACTAGCTTTGGTTTCAATACATCGTCATCGAAACATTTTATCAAATAGCAAAATCCTGATGGTTTATGCTTCTGGTATTGTTTCGTATAACTCTCACTGTCATTGGGGTTGCAAGTTGATATACTCTCCGTAAAACATTCAAAATCAGCATAGATTACAAATGGTACTCTCATAGATCTATTATAATTCTTGAATTTTAGCATAGTTCCCTTTTTTGGTAGCTCTATCTTAACAGCATCGTGGTCTGAACAATATTCTATATGATTGTTTAGTGATTCCTCCGACTTGAATGAGTTCAAGCATCTATTACAAAAATACGTTTTATGATGATGCTTGTTAACCTGTGATGACAATAGTCTGCTAAGACTCTTAATCCAACAATAATGATTTATATCACCATCTGATATCATTAATAAATTAATGGTTTGGTCTCTATTGAACTTACTAATTCTTAGAGGATATACTTCATTGTTATCGTATCCAAAAACGTTTACTGAATATAATACATTGTTCCTTTCGAAATGGTCTATCTGTTTTAGTGAAACTGGAAATTCGATACCACTCCAATCTAGCCTTTCCGAATTCTCCTTTAGTCTTTTTGTAATACGTTCGTTGTCTCTATTCCTAGGATATGCTGCTTCAGTCACACACCATTTGAAACATTCGTTATCCATGTTTTTCATATTTATAATTGCTTTCTTTATGGCTAAATCCTTAGGAAGAGGCAAATATGAATTTGCCTTAATAGGTATATGCTTGTCGATGTGTATGTCTAAATATGATACTCTTGCGAATTTCCATCCAGATCCTTCATTTTGGAATGTTTCGATTTTTTCGATTATTTCTTCCATCATGTTATCGAATATATCAGATACATTTGTTGCTTCTGTAATTATCTCTATTCTAGAATGGAAATTTCCAATAGTAGTAACAGGTGATCCCGTATTCGTGTCTTCTTTTGTGAACTCACATGTGAGTATGAATTTCATCTTTATCAATTTGTCTTGTTGGTTTATTAAATTGATGACTCTTTGCTTATTACTATCGACATAAGTCTTGTAATCGATCTCTTGTCCTCCTATTCTGAATGTCTTCAAGAATCCTTTTATTGCAGTCTTGTACTGCCTAGGTCGTGGTTTGTTGGTATCGTATAGTTTGTTTATTTCCTCCCTTATTTTTTTGATGCGTTCATCCACTTTCTTATTAGCCTCTGGAACAAGTGATAGGATCTCATCAACGAATGCATTCATAGCATTCTTAGTTGACTTACTAGATGCTTTTGGTTTACTATATGCCACTGGCTTCAAGATCGGCACATTGATTTCGGGTACTTCCATATCCATAACGTTTTGCGCATTGCCACTCATCCCAATAATATCTTAACGCGCCATTCCTTTAAGCCCCTTTCATGTGAGCACATAAATAATCACCTCGAAAAACGTGCACATGCCTGATAAGCACACAAGCACACATGCCTGATAAGCACACAAGCACACATGCCTGATAAGCACACAAGCACACATGCCTGATAAGCACAAAAAGCACACGTGTCGAGCACAAAGTACACTTAAAGAAATATCGACCTAACATAGTATAATGGTGAACAACACAAAAGCGCAAAGCACACGAGCACATAACTGCATTGACATGATACGCATGGAGGCACGCATGGTGCGCATGGAGGCGCGCATGGAGGCAATGGAGGCGCACATATACCCACCCCTAGTCGACCCCCTATACATAGACCCGCGATTATGTGGCAGCCTATTCATGGATGACATATACCCAGTCAACCCAGACCCGCGATTATGTGGCAGCCTATTCATGGATGACATATACCCAGTCAACCCAGACCCGCGATTATGTGGCAGCCTATTCATGGATGACATATACCCAGTCAACCCAGACCCGCGATTATGTGGCAGCCTATTCATGGATGACATATACCCAGTCAACCCAGACCCGCGATTATGTGGCAGCCTATTCATGGATGACATATACCCAGTCAACCCAGACCCGCGATTATGTGGCAGCCTATTCATGGATGACATATACCCAGTCAACCCAGACCCGCGATTATGTGGCAGCCTATTCGTAGATCCAGACCTAGTTGACATGGACGACGCAGACCCAGTTGACCCCCTATACATAGACTCATGCTTATGCGGCAGCCTATTCATGGATGACACAGACCCAGTCGACATGGATGACATAGACAACGTACATGAGGTGCTAACTCATTCCTTAGACATAGATGTCATAAGGAGAACACTCAACAAGATAGCTGCAAAGAGATCCCTTTACCCCACAATGGACAATGCTGGGTTGCGCACCTACCATCCAGTGGACATATACGAGATGTATGTGGCATACGGCATGTATGACTTGGATAGCTTGTTTGACATACGAAAAATACTAGAGAGTCCCTCAAGTGACAATATCGCAAATAGAGAGCTCGAAGAGATAACCGCGATAGCCCCACTCAGTCGCCCTCCGAAGGGTAGTCATAGGAGGCGCACTGAAATGGACTGGGCATGGATACTGTGGACGTGGTTAAGGTCACCTAATCGAATTCCTGATTCAGTCCAAAAGTTATGCTTACCTGAGGAGGTACCCCCACCCAGAGACTTTTGGGAGCAGCAAAGGTCAATTGGGGAGTGGTCACCATGGGAGTAGTCAAGGTCAAGGTCACGTGATTGACTTCATCAAGAAAAAAAAAAGATACTATATGACCTTGGCATTCCATTCGTGGGCGTGGTCAATTAGGGCGTGGTCACATTCCTGGAATTCCATTCTAAACCGGTTTCTTGGAAATCCACTTTTAACTGCATTCCTGAATACCACTTTAAACCGGTTTCTTGGAATTGACATTACTGGCGCAATTTGGAATTGACATTACTGGCGCAATTTGGAATTGACATTACTGGCGCAGTTTGAGTCACGTGATCGAATTCCTGGAATCCAGTTTAAACCGGTTTTCTTGGAATCATTAAATAATATGAATAAATTAACAGTAGGAGGAAAAGGCAGACTTCTGGCGACGTCTTTTGATATATTTTGAATTACTGGCGCTGCGCCAGTATTTCATAATATTTCAAAAACTGCGCCAGAATCGGCCTTTTCCCCCTACTCCTTTCATAGACTTCAAAATCTACCATAGACTTCTCAATTTCACTTTCAAGAGGTTTTGGCCAGGCTTCTTGGTGTGGGGCTAAACAGTGACGTCGCTATCCAGCCACATGTCGTCAAATTGTCTGAGGATAAGGCTACCAAGGAACAAGAATACTAAAAAAATGACACTTCATCTTTTGTTCAGGACTTCAACAATATTTATTTCACGAGTATTGTACAACAGAAAATAATGCTTGCATTACCATAAAAATAGTCTACTTGCATGCAATGCTCTAAAGTGTCTTCTTCAGCCTGTGTACAGCTGCAGTCGTCTTCTGAGTATTTGATGTTTGTTGACAGGCATTAGAGTTCAACAGCAAAGCCTTAACAAAGAGTAGATGGTAAACAAATACATCGGGCTTCATAGGTAAAACTAGTTTTTCTAATACAACGGATTATGGACTATGTTTTGCTCTGGACTGCTTCCTTTCTTGTAGCATCTTGTAAAAGCTGTGTGTCTACTTCATCTGCCGGTAACTGCACATATCTCACCACTGATCCTCTGATGAAACAATTTTTCACTGAAAGCTAAAATAAGCAAATTATTTATCATTAGATTCTGGCAAAATTGAAAGCCAATGGTTCACACAAGTTGGATAAATCATTTTAAATTAATCTTGATTTTAAATCTGTCGAAAATAAGCTTACAGAATATAAGACAAACTGTAACTCGATACTTTTCCTTACTACAAGAATGTTACACTAAGGATATGATACAATGTAAATATCCATCTCTAGATACTGCAACATACAGTTGTAATTATTTTCTAATAGATGTTTGAGTTAAATTATTTGTTTATTGCACAGCCTGGGAGTCCCTAACCGATACTAGAATATTGGAAGATTCAAAACATTCGTTTCAACAGGTGTGGGTTACCTGTGGTTCCTTTACCGCGCGATCGTGGTTGTAAATTTATCGTACTCTGTTTTTTATCCCAAAATTGTACATTCGCAGCCTAAAATCCGGACAATAAAGTTACCTGGCTGTAAAAGGAACCAGTTAAATGTGTAGCTTATTTATTATTCTGTACTCTGTATTAGTTTCAAGACACCGGAGAATGTTTCTGCTGAGATTTTAGTTCACTGACAACTGTTTGCTGATTTTCACTATTGATCTTAGCCTGAATTTCAGCTATATTGATCTGAATATTGAACTTTCTCATCCGAAAAATGGACAATAAAGTTATCTAGTTGTAAAACGAACATGCAGAATGTGTAGTTTATCTATTATTCTGTAGCCTGTATTAGTTTGAAGATTGAGCGAGATTTAATGCATGTATCAATGTTAAGCCGGGGGGAGGGGGGGTCGGGCAGATGTGCGAGAATTGTTAGTCAAATTCCCCACCCTGGGGAAAGAAAAAATGGTCAATTGTGGGGCAACGAAATTCCTCCTTAAACTATATATATATACAGCTGAGACAATGGGGGAACTGGAGGTGACCCCAAATAAATGTGAAGCGTTCTTTTTAACTTAATGAAAACAGATGAAAATGCTTTTTTGCAATTCATACCTTCCAACATCCAAGATGGCAACTCGGGAAACAAAAGACTAGGTTATCCACACCCTGGGGCAAAGCTTGTAATCAAATTCCCCAGGGTGGGGATGCCAAGATTGATCAAATGCTGCACATCTGTCCGAGACCCCCCCTGCGGCTTAACATTGATACACGCATAAGTGTTTGAGTTCACTGACACCTGTTCGCTCATTTTCACTATTGTATATATATATTAGAAAGGGAAGACACGGTGAGCCGAAGTGTTTACTTTTTGACTGCAACATATAACCCCATGGGGATCGACAGGCCATGCCTGGGATTTTTTTGTAAAACGAAATGTTCCTAGTACCTCCCATACTGAGGCGTTTTTTTGTCAACAACATTGCAGCAAAAAAGAAAACACCTCGGCTCACAAAAAACAAAATAAAATGTGTTCAAATGTTGTCTTAAACTTTCGAACTTGCCAGAAAAGTCACGAAAAGTGAGAAAAATCCTTAAACAACTCATACATGTACCGGTACATGATATTTAATTAGAGATTTTTAAATTTCCAAAGGACTTCTGGTCGGTTTTCTGAACGCTGTGTTGCTGTGACTAGGGGCTCAGCAGGCTCAGTAGCAAACAGGTATCGGTGAACTGAAATGCTTAAATCTTGCTCAAAACATTCTCTGGTGTCTTGAAAGTAATGCAGACTACATAATTTGTTCGTTTTACAGCCAGATAACTTTATTGTCTGAATTTTAGGCTGCGAATGTACAATTTAGGGGTTAAAAACAAACAGACTACGATAAATTCACAACCATGCTTGTGCGGCAAAAGAACCACAGGTAACCAACACACTTAAAAACTTAATATTCTTCCAATATTCTAGTATCGGTTAGGGATTCTCTGTGGTTTATTGGGAGAAACGGTCTGAATGAGAGCCATATTTTACCATATGTGGGTATTTCTCTGGATCAGTCACATCAATGTCTGTCAGCTTGAGGTTCAGAAACTAAGATAAACAAAAATACATAAACATTAAAAATATTAATATAACTTTACAAAAAACACAACTTCTAAAAAAATTGGCTAGCTTTATGTAAGCATTACCACAAGAAACTTATTTTATTACAATGTAACACGTGACTAAAAGATAAACAATAATTATTATATACAATCACCCATAGGGATAGTTTGTAAAAGGGTCGATGACCCTCTACAAGATAAACCACAAACTTTGTAATCATTATCCCAAAAGAAAGTCTGAGGACCCTGTAATTATTTTACCAAACCTAGAGAAAAACTTTATAAAGATAAGGATGTTGTGAAATTAAGTCACAATTAAGTTAGAGTAAGGAGGAAACAAAAATACTCAAGGGAGAATTTTTTTAATGCATAATCCATGTCACCAGAAATTCAGTTGTGTATTCTATGAACAATGAAAACGTTGGGTGTGACTGGCTACAGTTAGTGCTAGTGGTACAATATTTATATATATATATCCCAATTAACTAGATGGAATCATTGCCTAGATGGAAATTGATTGGAACTAGGGGAATAATTTATTGGATGGGCAAACGAGAATATATAAAAAGAAAACGGATAAAAACAAAAATAGCTGTTAAAATCAAGGGACACCAGTGCAAGCACCTGGTTTCAACAGTGCCGGTGCAGCACTTTTCAGACATGTCAGGCGCAAGGGAAACCAGAAGTCCTCCAATTTTTGCTTTCCTATATGTATGTAGCCTGATTGTCAGACGGTACGATGTAGTCTGCTCACTTCCTCGAGGAAGTAAATGGACGATCTCGTACCGTCTGACAATCAGGCTAATATGTCTGGTATTCTGCTTGCATGGGCTGAAGGAGTTCTGCTATAAATCTCACAGATATGTTGGTTAATTCAGTAATTGCCTACCTGGTCAACAGAGTCGAGTGTTCCATGTACACTACATTGGTAAAGCAAACAGTCAAAACAAATAGTTAAAATTGAAGGATGAATTTTATGAATCAATCAATCTAATATCAGAGGCTAAAATAGAAAGGTTTGTACCAGCTGCTACAGGAAGCATAGCCCAGCTTCTATTCTGCATTTTTTTAGAATGGCTAAACATGGTTCAAGATGGCAAACAATGGCTAGACATTGCGCTACAAGGTTCAACGTGGCTGGGTTTAGAGCTATAAGTAGGGGCTGCTGACTCTTTCGTAAGTTTTGAATTCCCATCAGTCCAGCAACAGAAAATGCCATTGGTCAGTTTTTACAGATCTGTCAGTAGCTTGTCAAAATGACTTGTGACATTCGACAGAACTCTGTAATCACAGAGCTACATGCAGGCTACAAGTGAAAACAATTTAAAGGCGCTGTGTCATGGTGTTGCGCATGTCTGGAATCAATGTTCGATTAGTGGCTGTTAATTGGCTTCTAACAGTTAAAGTCCCCTCCCTTAACTCTTTCGGGTCCGAGCCTGTAAATATAGGTGCCCTAAAACCTATATGAGAAAAAAATATTGCATCACATCTAGACATGCCGGAAAGACGATGTTGCGATATTATGTGAAGGGATGAATGGCTTCAAAGTCAAAGCTATAACAGGGATCGCTTGACTCTTTCACTATGGAGAAAAGCTCATTTGTTTTGGCGTTCGTTTTCGTTCCTTCGATTTTCACGAATTCTAAAGAGCTGAAAATCGGCTCAAAACATCCTTTCCATTCGCACTTGAAATCAAGAGGAAACACAAAATCAGCACTCAGTCGTTTATACAGTACCTTGTTTAATCTTTCCAACCAGTAGGTTTTTTTGCACAAAACACACCAAGCGACTGTGAACCACGCCGATGTTTACACTGCATTTCTCTCCACCACATTCTCCTGTACCCACCTCCAATTGCATGCTGGGTAATCAAAAAAAAAATCACAAGAGGGGTCTCCGGTAGGGTAGCCCCTACAGCCAAGAGCGGTGATTTGGACTCAAGCCGTTGCTTTAAAGTGACAAAAACACATCCTAATAGGTTGAGCAGGGGTAAAAGAATGCCAACTGCAGGATTTCAAGGCTTTCATTGAAGAATTTTTTCCTGTGTCTGAAATCACAAACACAACGGAAAAACCCTGTGAAATCCCCTCACAAGGCCTACTAAAAGCAAACCAAGTACTTTTCAGCCATCCTCAGACTTAATGATGTCTTCAAGCTCTCTGACAGTGGCATTTTTCTCCAAAATTAGAGCACATTTCATTGGAAACCCTACCGAAGCAGCCATACCTACCGTCGACCAGTACATAGAATTCTCCCGAATGGCATTATGGGGCAAGTTTGAGCCCTTGGCTTAACAAGTCAGCAGTATTTAATTACCCCGGGCTAGCCAAACTGGAACTGAGGGGGGAGGGTTTAGTTAGCACTCAGGATTTCACCAATTAAGCTCACACACGATCGGACGACAAAGAGTTATTACTTGATTGAAAGGATATGCAATATTTTCCTTGAAGACTAGATCTACATAGTTAATTGTTGATTGTTTTTGCACATTTACTTTGATTTCATCCATCCCACACATGTGCTAGGGTCATTAGTTTTTATGAAAATCACTGAAAAAAATTGTTTGGGCCTGGAACATAAAGGTGTGTCCCTCACTGTGACTCATGTCCTTTAATAATAGAGATTGCTGCCCTCGAATGAGCTTCTAGATCACCTGACTTAACATTCAATTTGCAGCAACCTGCTATATTGCTACATTGTAGTTCTTAAGTACTCAATTCTTGGTTAAACTTTGCATCAAACTGTCAGTAACATGGAACATTCTTTGTGCAAGATTTTGCCAAGTTCATGAACAACAATTAGTTTGGATATCGATCTACTAGGATTTTCAGGTTTGTCTGATACTCAATGTGATGTTGTTTAAATTAGCAACACATTCCGGTGGTGGGAAGGAGAGTGATTGACTTCGCTTTGATTCTTTATCTTGAATAATATTGTGAAGTTTCCATTTCTCTCCTTCCTGGTTTCTTTGGCAAGTTAAACATGCTCTGTCCATGTTGAGAAAAATTTGAACAAAACGTTCCAGTTGTTATCTTAAACTCATTTTCAAAGTCTAGAATAATCATGTAAACCAAATAACAGATACAGCATATTGTTTTATTCTGAACTTAGTAGTTTTTAGCGGTTTCAGTCATGCTACTGTACTGCTGCTCAAATAATAAAATTGAAGACTTTTCTCTGCAAAAACTGAGAATGAGGAGAAAATATAATCTCTTTTGACAGCATGGTCAGTACAAAACTTACAAAAGAGTCTGCAGTCCCAACTTAGGGATGGACCATTATATTGTTTTATTTGTTGTATTGTAAGCCCAAGTGTGACGCATGATCGTTGTATGGTGTAAGAAACACTACTGAGCGAGGGGGTTCCCCCAGAATATTTTGAAAACTAGGTTTTTCCTGCATTTTGAGGCAATAATAAAAAGACTAGACTTGAGAGTTTGTAATAATGGCAATTGTAATTTTTCTTCAGTTTGTTGTGCAGGAAATTTTTTTTCTCTTTCAAACCTCTGCAATATTTTTTTCGGGTATTAGCCCAATCCCCCCTTCAAAAATATAATGGTCCATCCCCACCACTAGTGAGTTATGGAGGTTATTGGTTTATAATTGAAGGGTTCCGTGCAGTAATGACGTAAGTGACTTTGATCAAATGTGAACTTCTCCCTACTCAAGTATAAGGAAATAAGTAAATGTGCTTGAGAGAAATTTTATGTTGATCAAAGTCACTTACGTTGTTCTTGCACGGAGCCCTTCAATTGGCACTATTACTATTTCTTTACTCTCCAACTACGCTTCAAAGATCTTGCAAAGTCTGAACGACGAGTACCCAGTGAGGGCCGACTTGACGCATGTGTGGGAGACTTACGCAGATGTCGGCAAAATGTTCTGGTCACGCTATGGCAGGCACATACACATACACTGAAGTTTTTGGAGCTCATTTTTTTCAGTCATGGCAAACCCTCTACACTTTATAATACCGAATATCCCAATAAGTAAGCAAGTCCGAAAAGTATCTCATTTTGGGGGAAAGCATGATCCCTTCTAGCTCTAACCCCCCCACCAAAGTGCCGATTACACAGGAAAATAAAATAAAAACTAATGGAAATTCGCCAAAACCCATCCCGGAAGAGTGGAACTCTTCTCATGAATCATTTTGAATGTCAGATCACAGATTGGTTTTGGAGAAATGCCATTAGTTTTTTTAATTTATTTTCCTGTGAATTATTCACAAAAGCTAATAAGTTTCACTAAAGTATTATGCACTAGTCAGTTGTTTCAAACTACATGCAACAGTTTTAAATGCCAATTCACATGTGAAGGTGATCACAGTTCACCGTTATTCCTTGCATAACGGACAGAGCCACTTCTTTGCTTTCGGCTTTCCCTTCAGTCCAACACACTGCTACCCTAACACACTGCAAATGGAACCACTGAATGCTGCACTCTCCATCATACCCAACCATCAGACCGTATTCGTCTTGTGATGTAATACAGTTTTGTCGCATTTCAATAAAGAAGTAAAATCTATATATGCCATGGCGTAAATTTGAGGTAAATACCCTGGGGGTAGTGCATGGAACTGACGCAAAGCTACAGTATTTCTCCCACCATTGCCCGGTAAATTCCCCGTATGTCACGGGTGGTGGAAACAACTGACTAGTGCATTACATTAATAATGGCCACCAACTTGGTGTATAACTTGGTAGGACTTGACAATTAACATGCCTCGTGTGCAGATAAAGTACGGTACAAACTTCCCTGCTAGCAGAGGTCTCTCTCTAAATGGCCAAGACAGAGAGAGACCTCTGCTAGCACTAGCACTAGCAGGGAAGGTACAAACCTGAGGTCATTTTTTAGTTCCACAATCACCTCTTTTCCTACCAAGGACTTGAAAAACGAATAAAACAGCTGAAATGAAAAGCATTCAACATCATTGTAAGCATAGGTATTATTCCAAGCAGTTTAACATGGTGAAAACCTACCATATTTATGTATCTTTGACGGTACAGATCGAATATCGTAATCGAGCCTGCAATCTGTCAGCGGCTCACCGTGTCGCCGCAAAGGATGCTGGGACTGTCGGCCATGTTGGAAATCTATTTGTGAGGACTGAGTCTTGTCAAGTCAACGAGTTTTGTCCAAAATGCAGTCTGAAAGTGAATCATTCTACGGAGTAAACCCGAAACAACATTATTTCAGTCCTTATGTGTTCAATGGAGGGTAGGTTTTATCTCTTGAATGTTTTATTCTTGTTCTCTTTTGTCTGTTTTGATGTGCTTTGCACATGGTTGAAATGACTCAGCAGTTGTGTATGAAAAATAGTTTAGTACAGAATGTATTATCCTATTTCAGATGGTTGGCAGACCATAAAACAGTGCCGCTTATAGACGATTATCTTTAAATATATTGTATAAAATAAATGTATTTCTCTGAAAATCATTAAATCTGTAATTTCTTGTACAGTACTGTTCTTGCAATCTCTGGAGAGGATTTTGCAGTCATTGCGTCTGACACAAGACTTAGCCAAGGATTTCAGATACACACCAGAAACAACCCTAAAGTCTACAAATTGTGAGTATTAGGGAACGTTCACATATCAATTTTTGCACGCTATTGTCTGCGAGTGGGTAGGTGGGTTTAGGCTTGAGCTTCTGACATTAAAATGTTAAAGATATCATAACTTCATTGATAGTACAGGTATGCAATATTAAATAAACCATCTAATTCAGAATCTAAGTTGGAGGTTCAGTGCCCAAGGCTGCATAAAGCAGTGCTTGAGAGCTCGACTGCCAGGTCGAGCAACCGAACAGCCCAAGCAAGACCAAGGACGAGCCAAACAAGAACTGTCTGCAGCCTGGACCACTGAGCACTGAAGACATCCCAAGCTGTCATGAGATTGTCGTAGAAGAGTGCCAGGCAATCTGAAACCACCGGCCAATGACCACTGACCGACTCAGGACCCAAGCTGTCCAACCATGAGAGGATGCATCGGGGTGTATCTGCAAGTATCTCTAAGGAATGCAGGACAACTTGCCCGCATTCTTTTCATATTTTAATTTCACTCAAGCTGAGTCTTCACGCCTTTGAGAATTAGGCGTTATAATCCACTGTTTTCTATTGAAATGGTTCTTTTGTTTCTTGTAGTGTTAAAAAGTTAAGAACAGAAAATAAACAGAGAACATGGAGCCATCAAATTGTGGCCTGTCTTTATCGTTCCCTTTGAGTTTAGATCAGAGTTGAGATGAAACCCACCGCTAATAATTAAGAGACATTGTTCACTCATTAACAGACTTTATTTCAGACATTTACTGTGATGTAACTGACTTAGTTCGCTGAAATTGTTTAACGTTACCGTAATAGCACATTCAAACGAATTTTGGAAAAGTTATCTCTGCTTTCGCCTTTGGTCACCTCCAGCTCCCCAAACAGAGAGACCTATGCTAGCGAGGAAAAACCTACTACTGACTAGTTAAAACCTAAACGCTGTTGCATTCTGGGCTTCGGAACTTGCTAGTTTTAAGAACGTTAACTTAAACGTGGATGAATCGCTTTGCGTCCTGGGACTCAGAACTTACCAATAACTGAGTTAAAACCTAAACCGGCGTAGCTGAATCGCTTTGTGTCCCAGGCTTCGGAACTTACTAGTTTAAAGAACGTTAACCTAAACGTGGCCGTAGATCGCTTTGTGTCCCGTGCTTTGGAGCAGATTTCCGGTTCAATAACACGGAATAAATCGATTCTTATAATAAAGGAATTCAAAACCGGCCCGTACTGTACGTATTGGAGAAGTAAGTTAAATGCCAGAGGCAGAGGTCTGGTTAAATACTAAATTATTTGTTGACAGAATATTACACCTCTGGAAACCGCAACTTAATTGGATTCTGAAAACGGGTACTTGC
>JAOWCC010000178.1:0-34813 GCA_030867875.1 Actinernus sp. WN-2022
GTCCTGAAAAGTAATTACGTGATTATCTTAATCACCATTAACAAAACAGAGAACACTCTATGAATTTCAGTTGGAAGAGGAAACTCTAAGTATTGCCACAAATAGCTCCTTGGTTAAGTGGAGCTATATAGTTACCATTTTTTAGAAATTTCTTATGACGTTTTTATGCACAAGGAAATAATGCATCAAAAAATTCTGAAGAGGCCCTTTTTCTCAAATTCTGGCTTTTTATATCAAATAAGAAAGACCGGCGTCGGGGCCATTTTGATTAACCTAACTCCAACCGGATGTGGCGCAGTGGCAATAGCTTCCGGTTTTCTTCCTTTCTCAAAAACCAACCCAAATTCCAATTCGACCAAGAAATTTGTGTCCCCTTTGTAAGATCAGATAAATTATAAAATATACGTTAATAAATCTTTATTTTTTGTGTTGCATGTGTGAGACTACCCACAAATAACTTGTGTGACTACCTACCAATAATTTGTGTGACTGCCTACCAGTAATTTGTGTCACTACCCACCAGTAAGTTGTATGACTACCTACCAGTAAGTTGTGTGGCTACCCACCAGTAAGTTGTATGACTACCTACCAGTAAGTTGTGTGGCTACCCACCAGTAAGTTGTATGACTACCTACCAGTAAGTTGTGTGGCTACCCACCAGTAAGTTGTATGACTACCTACCAGTAAGTTGTGTGGCTACCCACCAGTAAGTTGTATGACTACCTACCAGTAAGTTGTGTGGCTACCCACCAGTAAGTTGTATGACTACCTACCAGTAAGTTGTGTGGCTACCCACCAGTAAGTTGTATGACTACCATACCAGTAAGTTGTGTGGCTACCCACCAGTAAGTTGTATGACTACCTACCAGTAAGTTGTGTGGCTACCCACCAGTAAGTTGTATGACTACCTACCAGTAAGTTGTGTGGCTACCCACCAGTAAGTTGTATGACTACCCACCAGTAAGTTGTATGACTTCCCACCAGTAAGTTGTATGACTACCCACCAGTAAGTTGTATGACTACCCACCAGTAAGTTGTATGACTACCTACCAGTAAGTTGTGTGGCTACCCACCAGTAAGTTAGTGTCAGCACCCCTCTGAAGAAGCAGTTTCACAATGTCATTGTGCCCACTGTGACAGGAAGCGTGCAGGGCGGTCTGGCCGTCGGAATCAACACAGTTAATCTAAAGTAATGACAAAAGGGATGAGTGTACATAGCCTCCTCCGCAGGCACCTCCTTATATAATCGGTAAAAATCGAGACCGGGTTTCCTGTGGTAAAACGAGAGAAGAGAGGGGACTGATGATGAAACAATGGGGAGGGGGAGGGGGCTCTCCTCCGCAGGCACAGGTAACCCAATTTTTTTTTTACAATTTTTTTCTCTCGCGGTCCTATAACCCAATTTTTTTTTTACAATTTTTTTCTCTCGCGGTCCTATACTAAGTACTAAGCTAAGAGATGCCTGAGGAGGAGGCTTAGAGTGTACATAAGTGACTGAAATCAGTACTGACAACTGCTAAACTGAATATATTACAAACTAGAAGAACCTCTTAAAAACACGGGATTTCATTTGCTTAAAATGTTAGTAAAATTTCATATAGCAACATGGATATAACATCATTTCCACGATTTACAACCTAGCTTACAAACCAATTAGGTCACGTATTATATTTCACAATTATTCGCCTCATTCTCGGTGAATATTTTTAATACCGAGGCGCAGTCGAGGTAAATATTAACCAATATGCACCGAGGCTGAGGTGGAAAATTGTTTCAGCAGTAATTTCATAGAGACTCAAAAACAGGGAAACTTGAAACAAGAATAATGTACTAACTTTCTGGACATGAGCTGCGTCATTGAAAGATGCACGGCTGGAGAACATGATAAATCACGTGATCATAAAAAAATATATTTTACTTTGTATTAAAAAAAAACGAACTTGCACTGTTTCTCATTTAATCGATTTATTCCTCCAAATTTTGAGCAAATTTGCTGCCAGCGATTTTTAAAACAGCAGCTGGAATCAACAGTCCTCATATTCACCGCGCTACGCGGAAATATAGCGACTTTAGTTATAACCCATCAAATAGTTTCTCTCGCGCGTGATTGGTTGAATGCGTCACGTGACTAGATGTTTTCTCTCCGCGAGTGGGAAATATCAGTGAATACACCCCCTGTGAGCGTATAAGTGCGCGTGAAAGAAAATATGTGAAGGATGATAACAACAGCAACCTACATTGTGGCGTCGAAATATGCCCTAATATTTGTACTTGGACTGATCCTCGAAGCTCATAGTTTCCCTCGAGCTTCGCTCTCGGGAACTGTTCTCTTCTCGGATCAGATAATGTCCGCGGACGAAATATCAGGGCATATTTCGAAGCCACAAATAGGTTATTGTATTTATAGTTAGAATCTCTCGACCAATCAGAACGCTGCAATCTATATGAAGTTATACAAGTGAGATATGACGTCATTTGCGCGCGTGATCTATACTCTCACAAAGTCATAGCTTTTGACCAATCAAAAAGCAAACGCGCGCTGGTGAGAGCAAAAGAAAAGCCATGCTGAAGTTAATTACAAAAAAAACCACTCGTTGCTGGTTGGCTAGATTTTGATCACGCGTTTCTCAACAATTTCAGCCAATGAAATCGTGCGTTCTTAGGATGCTCCCCCAGTTGATATCATAATTATTAATTACCCTCTCGGGGTGAGACTTCAGAAGCTGTAGAACGTGCGGCAGATTTCCAACTCTCGCGGACATGACAATGATATCTTTTCCGTCACCTCCATTTAGATCTACTCGTTGACCATGAAGCATTCCAAACAAATTGAAGGATCGCTGAGAAGCTCTAAGATACACGAAAGCAATTTTAAAAAGTGGAGCACATGACAATTTCAGATTAAATCAATGACTTGTAGGTCACTTGTAGGTCACTTGACATAATCTCCCTCGATGAGCTTTGCTCTTGGAGAAAATGTCGAGAAAAAATAGGTTTGAATAAAAATAAAATAAAAAAAAAGAATAACAGTGCTGCTGTGAATAAGGAAATATTTGACGGGAGTTGAAAATAAAGGCCGAACAACATCAGGAAATCCCGGGACTTCTTGTGTTCAGTCAGTACAGTGAAACCAGTCAGTTTGTTCACTTCTTTCATTCACAGAAAGCCATTTCAGAGTACTTTGTTTTTAATAATTAGAGCTGCTTTCAGAATTTCGAAGCAGCTATATAAAACACACGGCAGCCAGCTTGGAATAAAAGAGGCCCTGCTAGGGGGGGGGGGGGGGGGGGGGGTCTGAATAATCCGTAATCCTGGGTAAATTTAGGAAATAATCCGTATCCTTATCCGTACGTCACCGATGTGATAATAATCCGTAATCCTATAAACCAACCCAAATAATCCGTAATCTTTTTATTTAGTTGCCAATAATCCGTATCCCTTCTCTGTAAACCCCTAATAATTCATAATCCTACAACCCTAACAGGACCTCATAAAACCATTGCTCGTGCACGTTTAGCCAGGGGGAGTATCCTGGGTTCTGGAACCCTGTTTCTCTAAGGAGAAAACCCCTCTCCCTCCATTTTCGAAGCCAGAAGAAAAAGGAAAAGAGAAAAGAAAGATCGAAATAGTCTTCTCCTTTTCTATAAACTTAATAGACAGTTTCATCAATGGACATATCAGAGCTGGGAGGGGATCAGCAACAATAACATATATAATTGTGCTCTGTCCATTGACTTATTTTGAGCACTAGCTTGTAGCTTGAAAATATTTGAATGAAGGTTCGCCAGAACAGCCCCAGCACTGCTTTTTACTGAGTGTGTTTCTTACTCTCAAAATGCACGAAATGCCATTGAAGAGCCCTTCGATTTTCAAAATTTTCCGAGGATGGGGAGAGATGGGGAGGATAGTTCGCGCTTGCAGCACTGGTCACGAGCCTACTTCAAACTCTAGCTACGCTCCTGCATCCAGCCTCGGTTCAACACGTTTTAGAACGAGGCTGGGTGAGCATTAGCAATGATTTATTCAAAGATGGCCGCCGCTTGATAAAGGGCTATTGGAGAACACTAAAGCGACTCAATAAGATATCTATAAAATCTGGCACACTCTCCATCGATCATACTATCCAGAAACACGGCTAAACAAGTTTTCAATTGGCCATTTTGAGAACAAGCCGCCTTAGGGACTGGTACTAAATTAGCAGGGGGGAGGTGGAGAAAGGTAGAGGGTCAATTTTTTGAACCCCCTAAAATGGAGGGTCCTAAAAATAGGCCATTGAAAAAGGGGGTTATAGGGTTGTCAGGGGGAGGGTTATACTTTTTTAGACTTTTTGATTTCCTTCTCTTCCCCCCCCCCCCTACAAATGCAGTTACCAATTGAACCCCCCTCCCCCCCCCCCCCCCCCACATATCCCCACCTAGTCGGGGGAGGGGGGAGAAGGTCGGAATTTGAATTGATAAGTGCATAATTTATGACCAGGTTCTTAATTAGTGATGATTATAGTAGCTACAAATCGGACGGATTTTAACACCTGTTACGTCACATACCTGCTCCCATGTCTGCGTGCGCCTTGAGAATCGTGCCCAGGATATCGTCTGGGTCACCAAAGCTATCATCGTCTGCTTCTTCGAGAGGTGTAAGGATGGCTGGGCTGACACGCCAAACGTTCCCACGAACTGACAGCCCCACGTCGCCGTTTTGATGGATTACAGCCACTTTTCCCGTCTTACCGAGCATCTAGTAAAGAAAAGACAATAAACTATTTCCTAGATTTTCATGCAATAACTCCAGTGCAAAATAATGCACGGGAAACTATTTCAATGTCACGGCACGCCGTACGGTAACCGTGTCGTAAGTCGTTGTCGTATTACGGTTATAATTAGTAATATATATGCAACGAGTTCTCGCATTTGATTGGCTGAGAGCAGCTGTATTTATGCTAAACACCAGTGCCAAATCCTGTAATTCCAGTGCCGAATCATACCTGAGTGCCGAATCATGTAATACCTCACATGTGAACAAAATATATTCACCCAGAACTCATGAATTGGATTGACTGAGAGGCGGCGGTGTTTCCAAACTTTTCCAACAATGTAGAACAATAACAAAGAGAGATTTCCACCCAGCCGGGAGAAATTGAAAAACTGAAGCAAAATATTTTGAATAACATTACAAAAAAAGCACAATTACGGCGGATGAATATTTTTAACAAGTATTCATATGGCTTTGTAGTGCAATTCTGGATTTATTTGAACTCGTGAGATTTTTCAAAGAGTTCAAATTGTATTCGCCCCACGGGCTCATGCAACTTTGATACTCTATGAAAATCTCACTCGTTAAAATTAATCCAGAATTGCACTCGAATCCATATGATTACCTATACTAATTGCACTCGAATCCATATGATTACCTATACTAATTGCACTCGAATCCATATTATTACCCATACTAATATGAACGGACGGTTAAACCTGCATGCAAACGCACACGATATCAGCTCGCACACGATATCCGCTCGCACACGATATCCGCTCGCACACGATATCCGCTCGCACACGATACCGCTCTTTACGAGTGAAATATCTGCATACCGTTTCCATTTCTTTGATCCACTCTCCATGTCCCTTTTGTAGTCTCATCACCTGCCTGATGTCGCTTTTCACTAAAACTTTGTCACCTTCTTTGAACTTGGGTACCTTTATGAAACACAATAAACAACCTTTGAGATTTTCACTGACGTCACAAAAAAAAAGGAAAGACTTATTTTTAATGTTGTGTATAGAGCAGGTAAAAATATGTAAATGACCGAAATTTTGGAGCATTAGAGTACTTCGTAACTGAGCTGTCGTACAAATAATATTCAAACAATTTAGTGTAATTTGTATGCGGCGGCGATGTTGGTGCTGACTACTTTGATACACCAAGATGGCGGCCGAAAACGTAGCTACAAATAAGGCTGTTTTTCCTAGCAATATGATTAGCATTCACTTCAAAACACTTTAGATAACACTTTTAACGTTAAATTTTAACGTTAAGTCTAACATTTTAAATTGGCAGGAATATATGGGTTTCCATGACAGTTAGGAAACACCTGACGCTGAGCTGGGCTGTCACAAAATAGCCTAACTCAATAACGATTCACCGTCTCGACTTAACATTTTCAAAGAATACTGAGTATACCGATACCTAAATCATATTAAAAGAATAGGGTTATAGATCCTTTAGTTTAGATTTTGATGACGTCACGTGCACACGATCTATACAATACAATACAATACAATATTCTTTATTTACAGAGGGAAGACACATTAACCTTACATAGTTATCTAACATACGGCCCTCAATATGCAGGCTGTGACAACACGTGGCGTTAGGAGACGTGCACAGGATGGGCCGTTAGACTTCACTGTTAATTCTGTAGGTCATATCCTATTGGACTTCACTGATAAAGAATCCCATTGTTTAGGGTTAGAGTTTGTATTGTTTTAGGGGTAGGCTATTGTTTGGGTAACCAGTAACATTTCAGGTTGCAAACGGTGAAGTCTGCCCCAGGATGGGATATGCTATGTAATTAAATAGCTACAGTTAATACGATTGTTACCTTCGCAATTGCCTCAATGTTGAACCTCCATTTGACACCTTGGAACTCGACAATGGCGTCACCGGAATTTGTAAAGTCTTCCACCGCGCCAATTGAAGACATAGACTGGAAACAGGAAATATTTCAAGAAATATATATAGTTCACTGGTATGATCAACTAAAAGTCGATTAATGTTGGGTAAGTAGCAGCTGACGTTTCGAGCGCTAGCCCTTCGTCAGAGCGAAAGAGGGAATCAGTTGTGGGTGGGGGAACGGTTAATATAGGGTGTGTTTTTACTAGGGCATTTTTCTAGTATAACATTCGTTGAGGTGTTTGTTTTACTAGTATAACTAGCCTCCTCTGCAGGCATCTCTAACTTCGAAGAAATCAGATTTTAAAAATCGTGAATTGGGTTACCTGTGACTCCGGCTCCAATCTCCCTCTCTTTTCTTCACCTGCCACAGGGAGCCCATAATCTGATTTCTTCAAAAAATAGAGATGCCTGCGGAGGAGGCTATAGTCTAACGTCCCTGACCGTTTTTACTGTGAAATTTGAGGTGTTGGTATGATAAGTGGTTCTAATTACCAACCCGCAGCATTCGAAAAAATGGCGGGAGAGCAAGCATGTGCTTTTAATTCTTGCTGTATTTATGCGAAAACGAAGGCGATTTTTACAACAATTGCGATCAATGTCTCTTCAAATGAGTCGAAGAAGAAAAATAGCAGTATTTCTCGCAATACAGCAACAGAACGGAGGTAATCGCAGAAGAAGGAAATCAGTCTGGGTATATCCAAGACCACAGTTCTGGTCGACAATTATCAAGACCATCTGTGGCATGAGCATTTCAGAGTAAGCAGGGAAACATTTGATTTGATTTGCGGCCTCGTTGGCCACAACTTATGAAGCAAAATACAATCCTGCGTGAAGCGATTACCGTAGAGAAGCGGGTAGCTGTTGCTCTCTGGCGATTCTAAGAAGCGACACATGCAATGCAAACGTCTGCTAAATGCTTGCTTTGACAGCTGAATAAATAATCTGACAGGCGTCTGCCAGTTCATGTGCAGTGATTGGTCGCGGCATGCGGCAGGACAAGTTATACCATCTCCCGAGGTAGTATAACTTGGCTGTGATTTCGGGTGTTTAAGCCGCAAAATTCCTAATGAAAACACTTTGCATGTTTAACTCGGTGAACTTCAACCGAAGTGTTTTCACTGTCTTTTCGGATTTTTTACGTTTAACTAGTCAAACATGTCCTAGTGAAAACACACCCATAGTGTTGAGTGCATGATTACCGCTGAGGAAACATGCACTTGGATTTAATAGGACCAAAGGAAATTGCACCAACAATAGATATGCTAATAGCCGCAATACAATAAAGAGTGTCGATGAATAAAGTAATGAAACATGCTGATCCAAGTATGAATGAATAAGCGAATTATGAAATTAAATGAATGAAAAGCATTCATTAACGCCGTTAGGTGCCAAAGTGCCTAATTTGAAAATAAAGTTCTCTTCCTTCCGTTTACGGGTTTAGGTAGTACCTTGATGAAGAGAAATGCCACACATAGTGATGTGATTAATATAATGGTCAGGAAGATTAAAGTGGCGAGCTACTGGTTTGGCGAGAATCGCGAGATCCTAGCTGTTAGTTCTAACATCTAGCAAGTGTTCGCGGAATCAATCTCCTAATCTTCGCCCTGTTTCTCCGATATGTAGAGTTTGTTACAAAGTGTCCAAGTGATACAATAAATAACATTACTAGACGTACAGTCAAAAATGGTCAGTAACTCAGTTAAGACAGCCCTTGGGTCCTGAAATGAGTGTGGCAATTTTAGTGAACGCACAAGTGTTACATCATTTCTTGGGGCATTTAAAAGTTCCTGGTTGAAGATCGGACGGTAGTGATAACTTGACCAGGGAATCCCTCACCTTCTCCATATCTTTGTTCCATTCTCCATGCCCACAGCCAAATACTATCCTACACCCTCACCTTCTCCATATCTTTGTTCCATTCGCCATGCCGCACAACCAAATACTATCCTACACCCTCACCTTCGATCTCCATATCTTTCTTCCATTCTCCATGCCCACAGCCAAATACTATCCTACACCCTCACCTTCTCCATATCTTTGTTTCATTCTCCATGCCCCACAGCCAAATACAATCCTACACCCTCACCTTCTTCATATCTTTGTTCCATTCTCCATGCCCCACAGCCAAATACTGTCCTACACCCTCACCTTCTCCATATCTTTGTTCCATTCGCCATGCCCCACAACCAAATACTATCCTACACCCTCACCTTCGATCTCCGTATCTTTCTTCCATTCTCCATGCCCACAGCCAAATACTATCCTACACCCTCACCTTCTCCATATCTTTGTTCCATTCGCCATGCCCCACAACCAAATACTATCCTACACCCTCACCTTCGATCTCCGTATCTTTCTTCCATTCTCCATGCCCACAGCCAAATACTATCCTACACCCTCACCTTCTCCATATCTTTGTTCCATTCTCCATGCCCCACAGCCAAATACTATCCTACACCCTCATCTTCTTCATATCTTTGTTCCATTCTCCATGCCCCACAGCCAAATACTATCCTACATCCTCACCTTCTCCATATCTTTGTTCCATTCTCCATGCCCCACAGCCAAATACTATCCTACACCCTCACCTTCTCCATATCTTTGTTCCATTCTCCATGCCCACAGCCAAATACTATCCTACACCCTCACCTTCTCCATATCTTTGTTCCATTCTCCATGCCCCACAGCCAAATACTATCCTACACCCTAACCTTCTGCATATCTTTGTTCCATTCTCCATGCCCCACAGCCAAATACTATCCTACACCCTCACCTTCTCCATATCTTTGTTCCATTCTCCATGCCCCACAGCCAAATACTATCCTACACCCTAACCATATCTCCATATATTTGTTCCATTCTCCATGCCCCACAGCCAAATACTATCCTACACCCTCACCTTCTCCATATCTTTGTTCCATTCTCCATGCCCCACAGCCAAATACTATCCTACACCCTAACCTTCTCCATATCTTTGTTCCATTCTCCATGCCCCACAGCCAAATACTATCCTACACCCTAACCTTCTCCATATCTTTGTTTCATTCTCCATGCCCCACAGCCAAATACTATCCTACACCCTCATCTTCTCCATATCTTTGTTCCATTCTCCATGCCCCACAGCCAAATACTATCCTACACCCTAACCTTCTCCATATCTTTGTTTCATTCTCCATGCCCCACAGCCAAATACTATCCTACACCCTAACCTTCTCCATATCTTTGTTTCATTCTCCATGCCCCACAGCCAAATACTATCCTACACCCTAACCTTCTCCATATCTTTGTTTCATTCTCCATGCCCCACAGCCAAATACTATCCTACACCCTCATCTTCTCCATATCTTTGTTCCATTCTCCATGCCCCACAGCCAAATACTATCCTACACCCTAACCTTCTCCATATCTTTGTTTCATTCTCCATGCCCCACAGCCAAATACTATCCTACACCCTAACCTTCTCCATATCTTTGTTTCATTCTCCATGCCCCACAGCCAAATACTATCCTACACCCTCATCTTCTCCATATCTTTGTTCCATTCTCCATGCCCCACAGCCAAATACTATCCTACACCCTAACCTTCTGCATATCTTTGTTCCATTCTCCATGCCCCACAGCCAAATACTATCCTACACCCTCACCTTCTCCATATCTTTGTTCCATTCTCCATGCCCCACAGCCAAATACTATCCTACACCCTAACCATATCTCCATATATTTGTTCCATTCTCCATGCCCCACAGCCAAATACTATCCTACACCCTCACCTTCTCCATATCTTTGTTCCATTCTCCATGCCCCACAGCCAAATACTATCCTACACCCTAACCTTCTCCATATCTTTGTTTCATTCTCCATGCCCCACAGCCAAATACTATCCTACACCCTCATCTTCTCCATATCTTTGTTCCATTCTCCATGCCCCACAGCCAAATACTATCCTACACCCTAAACTTCTCCATATCTTTGTTTCATTCTCCATGCCCCACAGCCAAATACTATCCTACACCCTAACCTTCTCCATATCTTTGTTTCATTCTCCATGCCCCACAGCCAAATACTATCCTACACCCTAGCTAACCTTCTCCATATCTTTGTTTCATTCTCCATGCCCCACAGCCAAATACTATCCTACACCCTCATCTTCTCCATATCTTTGTTCCATTCTCCATGCCCCACAGCCAAATACTATCCTACACCCTAACCTTCTCCATATCTTTGTTTCATTCTCCATGCCCCACAGCCAAATACTATCCTACACCCTAACCTTCTCCATATCTTTGTTTCATTCTCCATGCCCCACAGCCAAATACTATCCTACACCCTAACCTTCTCCATATCTTTGTTTCATTCTCCATGCCCCACAGCCAAATACTATCCTACACCCTAACCTTCTCCATATCTTTGTTTCATTCTCCATGCCCCACAGCGAAATACTATCCTACACCCTAACCTTCTCCATATCTTTGTTCCATTCTCCATGCCCCACAGCCAAATACTATCCTACACCCTAACCTTCTCCATATCTTTGTTTCATTCTCCATGCCCCACAGCCAAATACTATCCTACACCCTAACCATATCTCCATATCTTTGTTTCATTCTCCATGCCCCACAGCCAAATACTATCCTACACCCTCACCTTCTCCATATCTTTGTTCCATTCTCCATGCCCCACAGCCAAATACTATCCTACATCCTCACCTTCTCCATAACGCTGTTCCATTCTCCAGGCTCCACAGCCAAATCCTCACCTTCTCCATATCTTTGTTCAATTATCCATGCCTCACAGCCAAATACTATCCTACACCCTCACCTTCTCCATATCTTTGTTCCATTCTCCATGCCCCACAGCCAGTTCTTTAAGTTTCTTGGTGCTGACATTGACGAATACTTTATCGCCGGTGGTAAAACCGTTCTTGGTTTTCCTGACCTTTACATGTAAGGCTGGGAGATGATCTTTGTAGTAGAAACCTCCAGTCTCTGGTGTCGTGTAACTCAGGTCGACCTTAGTTCAAGCAAGATATAAGAATATAATAATGCTGTTAGCATAATTCAGCTGCCGTCTATTGACAAACTTGCCATCTGACTGACTAGCCAGGCGCAACTATCTGCCAATAGAAACCTCGAGCTCGTAGTCTAATTGTTAATTAGTATAAATTACCACAGAAGTGAATAGTGCTTTCCGTGCGTGAAGCTGGTATTCACTTGTTAATGGCTTTTTGAACTAATCTGAGGCTGGCTATTTCACTTGTGTGGAATACACTAAAACAATTATTCCCCTCAGCGGTGGATATTTACCTCTCGCTCGGCTCGGTAAATATCCACTAATAGTCACCTCCACTTCGGTGAATAATTATCAATTACAAGAGCACACTATTTTCTATTTAAAGCCGATAATACACGGTTCAACATTTGTTCAGCCAACATGGGAAACATTTGTTGCATGGCAACACATGTTGAACTGTGTATCGCAGGTGATATTTACCTTTCCTTCGTGTCCTCGTCTGTACACGTTCTGCTGTCTTGCACAGTCCCACCTGATGGTGACATTAGACTTATTACCTTTTGGTATCAACGTCATGTTCTCCACCACAGTGCCCTCTCGGCCAGGGCCACCGTCTTGGTCGCCCCAACTCCAGTCATGTCCACGTACTACGCGTGCGCCAATGAAGATACCTCTGGCCTGGATTTTTGTAGCTCCTTCACGCTCACCGACATGAACACTGAAAGAATGAGCAAGGTAAAAAACCGGTAAGGCGCGGCACAATTGCAGAATATCCCTCCCTTCAAAAGAACACTTCACAACTGCGCTAAATTCTCCAGTTTAGTTCAGGTGCATTAGATTCGTTCTATTAATGATTTGGGTCGAAAATGGTTAGGGTTTTTTGAAATTGTTGGGTTTTTAGCTTGAGAAAATGACTCCAAAGGTAATAACAGATATACCAAATATAAATTGCTGACTCATGCGTAGTTAGTACAACAAATTATGGGGAAGGCAGATACCAGGTTCTGGAAATTTGGTCTTTTCCGGGCATCTTAGATTTTAATAATGTTCGGATGTGAATAGGAGCAAGTTTATTAATAAAGTGACCGTCGACAGAGTCATAGTGCCCCTCTTAACGTCCAATGAACATTAAGGTCGGACCCCTCTACCCTCCGCCCTTAACGTCCACATATTTTTTCCTGTTGTCGGTTAAGGATGTGTTTTAGTTCCCTTCACCTCAAACGTTTGTGTGTGGTATTGAGTTGTAGCTCAGTCAAAAATCACACTGAGTGTAGTCGATAAGAAGCTTTAGGACATGTATCGGCGATCGATTGTGTTCTCGTTACCTGGTCTATGAAAACTTCTACATCTTAATTGGGTTGGTTCTGTCATTTAGGTCTAAAGTCCAAACAGTTTGCTTCAAATTCAGAAGCCATGGCCGCCATGTTGGCTCGTGTTTTTGTTCCATTCTTGTTCCCAGAACCGGTTTGCGTGGTCTTAATACCCGACCCCCGACCCCTAACTCGTCGAGTGGACTTTAAGCTGGGTACTAAGTATATATATGTCGACGGTCCCTAAGCTATTGCTGCTACAAAAATGACATGGATATGGTTTCTGTCATCTATAATTCATACTGATTTAGTTTCCTCTTTCTCCACAGACAGCACAGGTGCATGCAGACCAAATACTAAGTAACATGTACTAAGTACGTGTTTTTGTTTGTAATAAGTTCACCATGAGAAACAAAAGACTTCCAAGCTTAAATGAACGATCTAGGCCAGCTATAGACCCTTTTCACGTGACGTCATAGCCGCCATGTTGGTGTACAGTTAACAATAGATTCTTCGTTAGCTTCTTTTGTTCTGTACACCAACATGGCCGCCATGCCCTTTGTCATTTGAATCTCTGGGGATTGAGTGCATCTATTTATTAGCTGTTTTAAAGGATTACGAATCTTCTAAATAAATACATTAAATATTCCTCAGTTTTAACTCTGCAAAACATACAAACAAACATACATACACACCACATATTTATACATCTATTTCAAAAAGGTTGCGACATTCCGCGATCCCAGGCAGAAATGGATTGTCCCGCTGTGCGAACCGGGTAAACTACAGTGTAATTCGGAACATCGATTCGCAGAAGTCCATTAATATTCGTCGTAAAGTTTTGACTCCAAAAACAAATGAATTCATTATAATTTTAGCTACAACCGCAATCCATTTCGGTCTGGGAATGTCGACGCTAGTCGTTTGCCATTTTCCGGGACAACCTTTATTGAAATAGCTGTATGTGTGTGTCCGTGCAAGCTCCCTCTTGAACGAAGTATAAAACTCGGTAAAATGACGTACCCAGTTTCTCCGCAGCTGTCCATTCTTCCGAAACTGTGATCCACTTCGTGTGTGTCGGCCATGTAACATTTGGTACAGAGATAGTAGTCATGACAGTCGAGACACTTCCAGCACATACCTCGAACGGGATGAGCATCACATCCATCACACATGATGTTTGAATGGAGTTTACCTGACAAAGTGAAGTTCCTCAAGTTAAGGACTAAAATTGAAATGTTATGCTACCCGCCATGGAAAGCCTCCAGTCGCTTTTAACCGCGGTTTCGAGCGTCAACGCCTGTCCAAACGAGCGCAACACGTTGGTCCAACATCATCCAACATTGTTGGACGCACCATGTTGCGCTCGTTTGGACTCCATGTTAGACGATGTTGGATGAGGTTTAATTTCGGTCAAACTTTCCAACCAGCATCATCCAACATTTCTTTTGTTCTTGTGTTCGATGAACCATGTCACAACATGTTGGATTCGTTTGAACAGTCTTGCGCAACATTGTTGGACTCTTCTATACACCTATTTACATTTCCACATAATATGGCGGCCTAATTAAGGGTAAATTAAGACCCCAATGAATCCTTGTCTTCTTCCATTATATGCGCAACATGCTAGACGATGTTGCTCTCATTTGGACGAGAATTTAGCCACTCGTGGCATGGAGTTAAGAAAGGAGTCCAATGAAGGACACCGACTCAGCAAGCCGAGAGGTAAGCATGCCGTTCCAAATTTCAGTTTAAAAAATTCCGACAGTGTTTCACTTCGTTTTCGAGCAAAACGGTTGACAGCATATTAAGATTAGAGACTGGCGTGCGAATTTTATTGACAAATACAGACACGCGCTGACTGTACGATGAACGAAAATGGTGAAGACTGCATGAGGCCGGAGGCTGATTAGCCCGAACGCAGCATGAAGAAACTTTGAGTTCATCGTACTGTCAGCAGGTACCTGTATTTGCCAAAACAAAACACACAAACATAAAGTCTCTAAACCTTTTAATATTCCACCTGAGCGCGCAGCGTACTGTGGTCACCAATAAAGCCAATCAGCAGCTTGGGTTTTCTACTGTGCAGGAAGTTGGAGTCGTGGTACTGACAGCCATATTTTGTTTCCCGCAGGATCTACTACAGAAATTCGGGACTGAAGTTATTGTGATGATGACTGGAATCGTGTGTGATATTGTAGCAGTCATTCTACAAGCTTAGTGTCTGAGGAAAGAATGACTTGACAGACAGCTTCTTCAGTCTCCTCAGTTCACAGCCGTCCTTAGGGTCGTCACGCAACAGCCTCGTAAGTGGAGGTAAGGGCGTTGCGTGACGACCCAAGAACGGCTGCGAAGGACACTAGTTCCTTCAAGGTTCATTTACCTGCACTGCTGTCAAAAACGCGTAAATCTTTCTTGTCCTCGTAGCCTGCTCTGTAGTTGGCTCTAGCGCCGCAATCCCACTGAACCCACACCATACCAGGAGAGCTGTCTTCCACTTGTACCACGGTACCAACACATCCCTCGCCACCATCCTGGTCAGACCATTGCCAGTCAGGTCCACGAACTACCAAGCACCCGATGTCCATATTGACATTGACTGATGACTCACAAGGAGAATTTTATTTTCTGAAATGAAGCTGGATTGAAGATAACATCTAATTTAAGAATAAAAAGACTATTCTGAATATATATTATTCAAATGACTTCCTCATTATTTTCACTATTCAAATGCTACTGACGGCAAAATTAAGGTGACTGACTTGTTCCATCGTGCGTCTGCTCTCAAATGATTGTTATGCATGCCTATGTCTGTTTCTGTGTTTGTCTCCAGTAAATTGTACACTATGTCATTTATGCACCGATTTTCCTGTCGATAAACTCATTTGAATTTTCTACGCGCCGCCATCTTGGATTTTAGACGTCACAGCGTTGCCCCTATTGTCAGAAAACAATCGCTCTTTTGTTGCGTAACAATAGGGGCAACACTGTGACGTCATCAGATCCAAGATGGCGGCGCGCAGGAAATTCAAATTAGTTTTATCGACAAGAATATCGGTGCATAAATGACATCTAGTGTACAATTTACAAGAGACAAACCTGACAACAGCAGACTTCGACATGCATAACAAACACTTGAGAACAAACATTGTTTTTCAGCCGAGGTTCCCTTTATAATAAAGATGTTGTTGTTGCGCAGACCCGGTTTTCAGAGAAAAATAACTACAAGATCTGGGTTTCCTGACAAGTTACTGTGAAATCGGACAACCTGGAGTCGGAATTAGGTTCAAAACCGGACTTGGTACCGCACACATACAGGAGCCCATTACCAGGAGCGTTCCTATGTCATGGGCTGGGCCCCCAGCACAGGAGTAGATGTGGCTATATTTAGAATTGCTGGTTTTCACTTGACGTCATAGCCGCCATGTTGGTGCCCTTAAACAATAGATTCCTCGTTAGCTTCTTTTGTTGGGGCATGCACCAACATGGCCGCCATGCCCTTTGTCATTTGAATCTCTGGGGATTGAGTGAAAACCAGCAATTCGAATTCCCCTGTTGAAAGTGAGAAGAATGATAATGAATAATAATGAGAAATGACGTTAGCTATCTGATTGGATAAGCCAAAATGGCCTTTGTTTGTTTCGCGCGAAATGCAATTCTAAATATAGCCACATCTACTCCGGTGCTGGGAACAGACCTAATGAGGAAGATGGACGCTCCTGGTAATGGGCTCCTCACACATATATATTACACCATAAACAAGAATCCCCTGGGGGGAACACGGCCACACCGTCGTCAAGAATAATAAAATGTAAATAATACTTAAAGGCCTGATCATCGTTTTGGACTGATACACTTGTATGAGCATGAGCCAGCCCTTCGCTTAATTACGTGTTTGGACGGCTTGGAAAACCTCATTCCAATCGCATATTTAACAGTGAAAATGTAGACAATTATTGAAAGGTAACGGTAGGATTGAACTCTGTCTCCTGTGCGACAGAAGATATATATTTTGAGGCGAACATTTGCATAATCGACGTTGGAAATGGCTGATTTGCAAGCGCTGGAAGTACAGTCACCAAGTCAACATGTGTCCGAGTGAACAAAAGCTTCTACAACACTAGACTAACACTCTAGTACTGAAGAAATGAATTTTATTTCCGAAACCTTACTCTGTCAGTAAGAGGAGAAAATGAAGCCAGAATTCAGTGGATGGTTCGAAAACCCAGGATTTTTTATTTGGAAAATGTTTGCATCACAGCCGAGCACACGGAGGCCGGTTTCAAGATTTCAATTCACTGGCATGGAATCTGCAGGTTATTCATTTTCGAATGAAAGAAACTATTAAAGAAAGTAGACTGTCTAGGAGATAAGATAGGCAACTAGTTCCTGTAAAAACTAGTGTTGGTCTGCGTCGGCGGGGAAGATAAACACTGGTATGTAATCAACTAAAGTCGATTGAGGTATGCTAACCGCCGTGGAAAACGAGTAGCAGCCGACGTTTTGAGCGCTAGCCCTTCGTCAGAGCAAAAGGTCCTTCGTCAGTCTAGGAGATAAGCCGGTTAAATACTTGATATTTGAATACATGGCTCCAGGAGAAACGTTTTCGAGTTAAATGTACAATCATAGCCAAAAGCAAATTATTCTTTGCAAAGTTTTCTACTTAGTTAGATATTAAAAGTCCTGTTTTTATATTGAAATTACATTTCTTTGTGGAGATATTTACCGTAAAATGATTTTATTCATCCGGAATATTTCATTATTTGACTTCTTTATGAAATTATTTGTATAGGTAATCAAATGGGGACAAGTGAAATTATGGATAAATTTCACGCGTGTTAGTCAAAATCGAAGTAATTCCCGAGCCGCTTCGGCGAGGGAAATTACGTAGATTTTGATAAACACAAGTGAAAGTTATCCCTAATTTCACGAGTCACTATTTGATTACCATTAATATTATGGAGGGCAAATTTAGGCTCGGTTTCCAGCCGTGGGGGCTTCGGTGAGCCCGCGATCCTCTCCCCACTCACGGCTGGGCGCGCGAGCTGAGACATTGTCGGGTTTTAGCCAATCACAAACTTGCCACTCAAATCCTGTCGCTAAATTGATTTGCATAATTTACATTGTAAACTTTTGAAAGCCGGACAAAAGACTTTCGATTGCTGTTCCAAAATGCGTTTAAATTTGCTCTGGAAAAGTTTGGTTTCGAAGAATTCAAGGATTCACACAAAGAAGCAGTAAACGCACTGGCTCTGGAAGTCACTTGGGAAACCGTCAGCTCAAAGGTCGCAGCTCGTAATGTTGAGTCATTTCTCATTTAACTTTACCGATACAAGACCGAGGTAGCCCGGCTATTCTTACTTCAACGAAAATTAGTGCTGCCTTTATCGGCGAAGAAAAGACTGACGACTCCATATTAAAAGAGTTTATAGAAGAGAGGAAATCACGTCTGACGCAGGCCATGTTTACGCGTTTAACTCTGCAATCACCGATTCACTTGAAAATCGCTGCATCATATGAGTTTTACAATTCTTCAAGTTTGTACAATTTATGTCTCCAAGACATACTCTACACAAGTACTAAGCGGGAATACTCGACTCTAGCTCAGAGTTCCGAGATAACAACTGAACTTAATTTTTATCCCCGTATAAATTTCTGCCAGCGAGTGTCTCAACAGCCAGGCTTTCCTTGAAAACTTGGACTGTGAACATGAGAGCTAATAATACTCAGGTATTAAATAAAACCTTTACCTACGTCGAATTAATTTCACACTTGGAGTTTTAGTTTAAAGAATTCCAATGTGTTTTGAAAGTTTACGCGGAATCGAACCTACGCTACACGCAAATAAATAAATAATATTGAAGTTAATGAGATGACGTCACGGACACGGTGTGTTGACCGCGCGCCCAGCCGTTAGTGGGGGGAGGCTTTGGAGAAACGACACCCCAACGGCTGAAACCGAGCCTAGGGCAAATTACGATCCAGAAAAAAACATTATTTTAAGCGCGCGTAGGCGGCGTCTGAAATTTCACATGTGAAATTACAAATTACGCGTGAAATTTCAAGTTGAAATTAGGGATTAATTTATCCTCTATGGTATTACAATGAAACTCACTGCTGGCAGTGCATGCACTCAGTTTGATTATTAGAGACTTTGTTTATGCTTTATCGGCAAATACAGTCACTTCCTGACTGTACGATGAACTCAAAATCTCGTCATACTTCATTCGGCCTTCGGCCTCACGCAGTATTCATTATTCATCGACCAGTCAGCGCGTGCCTGTATTTGCCGATAAAGAACGCACATCAGTCTCTAACCCTTAAATATTGCACGCTCGAGGTCTTGAAAAACTGCGGATGCACGAGCGGAACGCGAGTGCATTTAGCAGCTTTTCAAGACCTCGAAAGTGCATTATTTTGTTATAGGACAAAGGCGAACCATCTTCTCTTTGTTTTATAATATAACACTCGATCAACGCGGAAAGAAATGCTCGAGCGTGCATATTATAAAAAAATCAAGCACGCTGAACAGCCAATCACATCCCGCGTTCTTAGGATGCTCCCGTAATTTATATTACAATTATGAATAATATAGGTAAATTCATTGCCTGACGAGGGAAATCCACGTTAAGCGAAGCGATGAGTGCGATATCGGTTTTCAAGTGAAATTTAACGTGGAATTCCCGAGTCGGGCAATGAATTTTCTTTGAATCCCATAGCATTTAAGGTGATGTTACACGAGATAATTTTTAACGACGATGTTTCGCATTGTTGCGCGAAAAGTCAACATAGTGTAACATGGCGCTCTGGACGATTTTTAACGCAATCATGTTGCAAGTTTTGAAATATCTTGAAAAACCTGCAACATTGTTTCCCGAATTTTGTTCTAGTTGCTTTGTGTAACACCCTCGCCGTTGACTTTTCGCGCAACGTCGTCCCAGAAACCTGTTCGCTACGCCCACGGAAACGAGGATCGTCCGCTATGTTTTTTAAACGAGGATTTCGGAGTAGGAGCCTAGGTGCTAGTGTTGCGCTAAAAATCGTCCCGTGTAACATATTACCCGTTGCCGCATCAATGTTTCGCTAAAAGTTGTCTCGTGTAACATGCATTAAAAATCGTTGGGAAAAATCGTCGTTAAAAGTCGTCTCGTGTAACATCACCTTTAGTGATTGACGAAAATAAATAAAGAATATAGTCAGTTTGAAAGTTGCTGAAATTCCCGCCACGCGCCAGGAACCCATTGCGCTGTTAACTAACGAGCGAATAGGAATCAAGCTAAAATTAGACTGAAACTCACACGAGGTACAACTATTAAACTGCAGTCGTTGCTCACAAAATTTGGTTTTCCGACATCAAAACTGCATTTTTATCGATGAAAAGACCTGTATTTTATTTAGGTACACTTAATTTCGATCTAATATTTACCAAGAATTGACTGAAAGCGAAAGTGCATTAACTGGAGACAAAATTGTGAATGTTTGTGAAAGATTTAGAAAACCGGCGGCCTGTTGAAACCAGTTGTCGATAAGTGAAAATCTAAAACCTGACAAACCGAAGAGCTGCTGCACAAGTATACGCACAAACTTGTAAGTATTAATTGTTCCTTAATTTATAAGCAAATTCCAAATGTTAATGCTCAATTTCTGTCTCACAATATAAATAAGCCTGTTTTTAAACTGTTGAATGTTACTTGTGTTCAGTCCACTCATTTCCAAAATTTTCCTTGTACCACGATTTCAGCACAGGGAGTCCCTAACCGATACTAGAATTCGAAACATTAGTTTTGATGCGTGTGGGTTACCTGTGATTTATTTGCCGCGCGAGAGTGGTTGTGAAATTATCGTAGTCTGTTTAATGTTTTTATCCCAAAATTGTTCATTCGCAGCCTAAAATTCGGACAATAAAGTTATCTGGCTGTAAAATAAACCAGCTAAATGTGTAGCTTATTTATTATTCTGTAGTATGCATTAGTTTTAAGACACCGGATAATGTTTTGAGCGAGATCACAGGCAGCCCAAGCTCTAAATATCTAGCTAATACTTACAGCGTTTGTATGGGAATTTCAACGAGCTTGAAATACGAAAGAATTAATGAATAAAATGCCTTACCTTGCTTCCATAGTGTATTACTTGCTGTCTGTGTGGTAACAGGGTTGATATGAAGCGATTTTAGCGAGTTTTCATTTCCTCTGCTCTCCTTCCTAAGAAAAAAGACAAGGCAGCACACTAGTTTCGCGAGGGCCCGCCACTTCAACCGAAATATTTTAGTTCAAAATATTGTGGCCGCCACAATTCCTCCATAGAATCCCAGCAGAAAGGTTGCTCTTTCTTTTGAATGCGATTGCCACGCAATTCCAACCTTGCGACGAGCACGACGAAGCATTTTCAATTGTTTCTCCAAAGTGACGCTTATAAATTGGTAGAGCCTTGAACCAGCTGGGGTCGACTGCCCGGCCGTCAAAGGCTGCTGGGTAACCGTCGAAAGACTCATGTGGTAACCGAGCCTTCGACCTAAAGTTAAGCAGCGCGGGGTACCTGACCGGCGATTGTCGACAACACTGACCAAATTTTTAGAGAGCATTGAAAAAATGCAATTATGAAGAGCAATCGTTTTACCTTTTGCAACAGTATGTATCGATCTGTATTCAAAACACGATCCTCTGTGATTTGATTGGTCGCTTTTCTTGATTTGCTCTGTACATGCACTTCGTGGGGACCCTGGTAGTAAATTTTGTTGTTGTCGACAATCGACAATCGACAATCGACAATCGTGGCGGGCCCTCGCGAAACTAGTGTGCTGCCTTGTCCTTTTTCTTAGGAAGGAGAGCAGAGGAAATGAAAACTCGCTAAAATCGCTTCATATCAACCCCGTTACCACACAGACAGCAAGTAATACACTATGGAAGCAAGGTAAGGCATTTTATTCATTAATTCTTTCGTATTTCAAGTTCGTTGAAATTCCCATACAAATTAACGCTGTAAGACCCTGTAAGTATTAGCTAGATATTTAGAGCTTGGGCTGCCTGTGGCGAGATTTAAGCGTTTGAGTTCACCGATACCTGTTCGCTGATTTTCGCTGCCGATTGCCTTGCTATAAAGTATTGTAAGGGAAGACACAGCGTTCAGAAAACCGACCAGAAGTCCTTTGCAAATTTCATAATCTCTAATTCAATTCACATGTGTGAGTTGTTTAAGCATTTTCTCACTCCTGATGTGAATTTTTTGGCAAGCCTTATAGTTTAGGACAACATTTGAACACATTTCATTTTCGTTTTTGTGAGCCGAGGTGTTTACTTTTTCGCTGCAACGTTGTTGACCAAAAAACGACTCAGTAGGGGAGGTACCAGGAACATTTAGTTTGACAAAAAAATCCCTTCGGGGTACTAAGGGGTTGAGTCGTCAGTTATGAGTCACGAAAAATGTCGCGTGACGTTTCTCCCTTCTAGGATATGGTAAGGCATGTCCCGTCGTTCCCCGTGGGGTTATACGTTGCAGTCAAAAAGTAAAAACCTTGGCTCACCGTTTCTTCCCTTTCTAATACTTATACAGTAGTGAAAATGAGCGAACAGGTGTCCGTGAACTCAAACGCTTAAATCTCGTTCAAAACGTTCTCCAATGTCTTCAAACTAATACAGGCTACAGAATAATAAATAAGCTACACATTCAGCGGGTTTGTTTTACAGCTAGACAAATGTCCATTTTTCGGATGAGAAAGTACATTTTTTGGATCAATTAGCGAAAATCAGCGAACAGGTATCGGTGAACTCAAACGCTTAAATCTCGCTCAAAACATTATCCGGTATCTTTAAAACTAATGTAGACTACAGAATAATAAATGAGCTACACATTTAGCTGGTTCATTTTACAGCCAGATAACTTTATTGTCCGAATTTTAGGCTGCGAATGAACAATTTTGGGATAAAGACAAACAGACTACGATAAATTCACAACCACTCTCGCGCGGCAAATAAATCACAGGTAACCCACACGCATCAAAACTAATGTTGCGATCCAATCTTCCAATATTCTAGCTGTGATTCTAGTATCGGTTAGGGACTCCCTGTGGATTTCAGTACCTTTCTGTAGCCGTGCTTTTCGTCCTGTTTTTACTGTTTTCAGTCATTTAGCTTCTCTGTGTGAATACTACATGAATTAAATCAGCAAATCCACGAAGCTCCAGCTTTTCCATTCAAAATCACACAGTTTTGCTGCAGTTGGTTTTGTCGATTCCTCGGATCAGAGTCGGTTTCTTCTTGTTCAGTCGAGAGCCAAAACATATCATTTCTCGTGAAAAACGGAATAAAAGATATATAATTTTCACGTTCTTTGTCTACTGTTAACTTTGTGAATATCCTGGTTTGTAAGTTTAACATGCATGATTTGTCTCTGTTCGCGATAATAAAAATAAACAAAATATTTACGCGCGGGCTTCCTGTACATCGTTGAATCAGCTTTTCAAACCGTTGAATACAGCTTTTCAAACCGTTGAATACAGCTTTCAAACCATTGAATTCCACAAAATATTAAACGCTTCGTTAGCCAATCAGCGCGCGAGTTTGAGTAATGCTATGTGATTCTACATTATATATAAATATTAATAAGTGGCTGGTGGACGCCGTTTCATTTTCATTCTTAAATGCGGAAGCAGAAATGCAAGTCAGCACCTTTAAGATCGCTTGTTTTGCATTAATCTTTGCAGCTATATCAGTCGATTCACTGAATACCGCGTCTTCTCAAGATTGAACGTGTTTTAACTAACACTAAATTCGTTATAGAGTAAAGAGTTGAAGTATATAATTTAAAAAAAGCATATTTCATCACAAATAGCCGATTAGCTTGCTACGGTCAACTGGAGTAGCTATCTATAATTTGAAATAGCAAACCTTATCGAAAAAATTATATATATTTATTAAATGGTAAAATTCTACAGGGCAAGTCACGACAAACTTTTCCTTTTGATAAATGCCTTACTTGAAACGAAAACCGAAACAAAAACTGATTAACTGGGACGAAAAAATGATAAAACAATGATTTTACCGGGCGACAGAAATAGCTAAAGACTTGTAACGAAGTAAAAGACGGTTATGTATGAAAGCAACGCGTCCCGGCTAAGAGAAAAATAAAGAACAGATTACAATTACTTACCATACATTCAACTTACAGCCAGGAAGATCCAGAGCTGAACTGGTAGAATCGTATCGCAACAATTCGTTTATACTTCAGTTCATGCCGTTGTTATTGAACTCAAGGTAGGGGAATCCCCGATTTATCAGAAACTGACCAATTGCAATGGAGCCTGGTAAAACCGGTTAAGCTTGTCAATTTCCAAGAATTCTTTTTTCACTCTCATAAATTCGAAGAAAAAGAAACGTCTGCTTACCCGAGCGCTTATATTAGTTTCTAAAATACAAGCAAGACGTCAGCACTTTTTTTCCCCTGCCCAATGAGAGCTATTCTTAGAAATTTTGTGTCTATTGCTTCTATGAAGCCAAGTTAAATATCACGTGATTCAACTATGCGCGGAAGACCCTGGGGACGATGTTGAAAGACCACGAGGATTAGAGCTAGTGGAAAGCGTTTTTGCTTCGGTAAGTGTAAATTTTACCATGAATTTCTTAAAATTTACAAATCTGATTTGTCACAGCTTTCGAAGAAACAATGTGCCAAACCGGTCGTACTTTGAAGTTCTAGGTGGATGTACTCGGCGCCATCAGAATGCTCGTGTGCTGCCGATACTGATAGTCTGTATGACACTTTTGTACGAGATTCAATACAATAAATGTTTACACAACAGCTTGCCACAGCTTTCGCCGCTGTTCGGTGAATGAAAGGTGCCTTAACCTCGGTGACAGAACTTCTATCGAGTAAATGCTGCCCAGAAACTAGCATAAGATAATTTAATCCCTTGAAGTCGAAGGGATTTCTCATTCCCCGGAGGAGATTGACCGCTAGCTGGAGGTTGGGAAATCGCTAGAAACTCGAAAGTAGTTAAACCACAGGTACCATATACCCCAGGCTCATTATGCGTAACGGTTATTTCCGGCGATATTTGAAATTACAGTAAATGTTCGGAGTTTTAGTTCGAATGCCCGTTTGCTCTAAAATAAAACTCAATAAATCGGCAAAATATTCTTACCTGTCTCTTGTGTATTCCTTTCAGTTTCTGTGAAGTTTCAAGCCATTCCGTCCAATATTGAGGGAGTTACAGTAATTCTCCTTCCTTTAGTATAATTATTACTGAAACTCCCTCAATATTGAACGGAATGGCTTGAAACTTCACAGAAACTGAAAGGAAACACAAGAGACAAGTAAGAATAATTTGACGTTTTATTGAATTTTATTTTAGAGCAAACAGGCATTCGAACTAAAACTCCATACATTTACTGTAATTTCAAATATCGCCGGAAATAACCGTTACGTAGAATGACCTGCGGTACATGTGGTTAAACAGGTGAGACGGTGAGACCGAGAACCGTCCACTTTAAGAAGATATATATAATACGTTCCATGAAAAGGAGAAAAATACGGCATAAACCGAAGTGCATTCTTCGAAAATCCACTCCTAAATCTTCAAGAATGAATAGCATATAGCTACTTATTATAAACTTTGGTACGTAATATACATGTATGTGCACAGAAGTGTTTGTTAAATGTTAAACCTATGTTAAACCTATTTTTAAATGCTGTTTATATCACTACCAAACAACGAATTCAACTAAATGTACGTTCATGAATGCCAGATTTTGCGTCCCGAGGATGAGACTTCTGACTTCTGGTGATATCGAGTTAAATCCAGGTCATGTGCACAATGCCAACAGTCAAACTCTATCATTAATAGGTTCCAGTGTATTATTAAAGTTAAGATTACCTCAACTGGGATTGAGACCTCTAGATGTAGGGGGTTCAGGTGACTTTTTCAGGACAATTTCACATTAGATTCATGGTGATCCACATCATCACTTAGAAATTAGACTAATCTCGTATTTTCAGTATTTACTCAATTCGGAGTTTAAAACCAAACCATAGCGGTACAATCAATCATGCTCAACAACCAGCGCTACTTTGCCCATGATCTTAAAGCCTGTGCATCTGTTTTACACATGCAGTAGACACATGTACCCATTAGGGGCCTATTTTTTGAATTGGTGCGCGAACTCTCAGCTGGTTGGCGCCCACACCGCGGCAAAACGGTATGCTCCGCTGGCCAAAAGAACGAAGGTTCTGCTATCAAATACAAATTACCGAGGGTTTCAACTTTTTTAGTAAATAATTTTATAACTTAGTAAACTCACAGTGAATTACAAATTAAGAAAACTTCAACCTGTTAAAGTCTTAGGCTTAGCTTTTAAGTAGTTTTCTTATTTTTGGACAAAACAGTTCACAAATGGATGCTTTTAAGCAGAAATTTTAAAATCACGGGTATGTGCCTGTTGTTTCATTTCAGTTTTCGCGGGAAACTGGGGGCGGCCGCGCGCCGACAAGAAATAGCAAATACGCATGCGCGTAACGTTTTGCCGCGGTGTGGTTGGCGCCATGGTGCAAATATATAAAAACAATCGAGTACTAGTTACCAAATCTTTTAAAGTCTGCATAAATGGACTTTACCAATCACAGGAGACTATAGACTTTCTCGAGGAACATTACTTCACTTTCCAGGTTATGTAAAGTAAAATCTGATTGGTTTATAAGAAAATAACCTTGCATATTAGAAACCAATTAAGCGCTCGTAGTTTACTAAAGCAATAGACCACACATTTCAATGTGTTTACTGGCGAAATAAAGCACGCGGGATGTTGGGAGAGCACAAGAAATGCTTGAAACTCACAAGCCGAAGGCGCGGATTTATTTCTGAGTTATATTATAAAGTATAATAATATTGCTAAACTAAAGCACACGATTGCAACCGTTCCACGTTTGATACAGAAGCCCCACGAAAACCCACGTAACCCAAAAAATAATAGGTCAACAAAAACCAACAACACCACAACAGGACACAATATTTAATATTTAGTGTCTACTTACTAGTTTATTGAATCCCATTCTTAATAATTAACAATTATTCGCCGAAGGCGAAGTCAATATAAGGTAAATATCCACCACTTTTCACCGACACTGACTAGGTGAATAATTGTTTTAAGATACACCACACAAGTGAATAGCCAGCATCAAATAGTTGTTTTGTTTTCTGCCAAATGGACAAAAACTCGTGCGAGGTGATCGCTGCTTCGCTTGGAGGTGAACAGCAAAGGTATCCCATGTTTGAGTAGCCAATCAGAGTGCGCGAAAAGCACTATACACTTGTGAGGTATATGCTAATGGTTGATACACTATTGCTAGCTTTTAATATCGAATTAAATTTAATATCGAGGTCAAGTAACACTAAATATTGTAATCCAATGGAAATGTTTCTGTAGGTATTTTAACCAGGCTTCGCATCGGCGACTGCAGGCTGTACCAGCTAGCCATCTGAATAAAGAGCATTTAGAATAAAAGCATTTAATGTAATGAGTAGGCACTAAGATATAGAAGAGTAATTTGGACGCCCGGGGGTTGGGACTTACGTGATAAATGGGCAAGTATGTGCGGCCATGAGATTCAAACCCTGGCTCTGTTTTACCCCAAAAGGGAGATCCAAAACCCTGATTGCCCTACTTTTTGTAAAATGAACCCTGACAGCCCAATTAGGCTCAAATCCTGACCCTGACTGCCCAAATTAGGCTCAAATCCTGACCCTGACTGCCCAAATTAGGCTCAAATCCTGACCCTGACTGCCCAAATTAGGCTCAAATCCTGACCCTGACAGCCCAAATTTGGCTCAAATCCTGACCCTGACATCCCAAATTTGGCTCAAATCCTGACCCTGACAGCCCAAATTAGGCTCAAATCCTCCCCCCCCCCCAAAAAAAAAAAATTTGGTCCAAACCCTGACCCACCCCCGCCGCACATTAATATTACGTCATAAACAGGAGTCATAAACAGGTTTGGACGCCTTTTCTGTGCAACGAATTGTAACATGTACGAACTATAACTTACATTTGGGCTTGGAATCCTCGATCCACTCAAAGGTTTATAGCTACTATTGCAATTGTTCTATTGCGAATTTCAACTGAATGTGCAATGCTGTGGACTGAGATACTAGTGAGATACAAAGTGATGGCAGTTAATGTTATAAGTTGTGCTGCATTACCTTGTTTTGTGTTGTCGTTTATCATGGCTTTACACTCATAGCAATTCTTGATGCGGGCTGAACATTCTGTAGGAAGAAGTTAAAAGGTTTTCAGGTTGAAAGAGTGTGCAACATGAGGCCTCTCGAACAATAAATAATCCAGTATTCTAGACTTGACTAGACTTGAGCTGACTCGGTGGTGGCATTGAAACCCGGGGGGGGGGGGGGAGGGTACTCCCATATATCAGCTATACGGGTATGTGCCCTTTTATAGACTACAGGTCTGTAAAAGGGTATGGAACATCTTATATTTTGGTCTGAAATAGGGTCATGGTTTTGAGAACCGGGCGGCACACTCCCACCCAAAATTTCTGCGAGCGAGAGCCAATCAGAAAGCAAGAAAATTGGCTGTTGTTGTGTGATACTAGATTCCAGTTGGGATCAACACCTACCTTGACACACAGGTTTCAAACGACTTAGCTGAAACACCATGTGTGTCTCGGGATCCACGAATGTCCAGCATGAATCTTCCTTCCTCTGTGACCCCTCTGTAGTAACGCGCATCGCTTTTTCCTCCACCGCATCATAAGTCTTCAACTTTCTCTTGTCGCCATTCTCTTGTTCTGAATCATCTCCAGTTGTGAGTTTCACTGCTTCTCGAGCGCTTTCCGATTCATCCACGGCACCTTCCGAATGATCTCGATTATGTTTCGATGTGGTGTTAGCGCTTTCCATTTCATCCCGATTGCTTTCCGAGGGGCCTACTAGCCCATCACGAGTGCCATGTATTGTCGTTTCTGAGTTTTCCTGGTTCTCCACCGTATCTCGAGCAACTTCTTTAGCATCTTGCTCTTCAACTCTGCGTAATCAAGAAATGATAGCTTTATATTAATATACTCAACAAAATATCTAGATTCTGATTGGTCAATGACGAGTGCATCTAAAGGTTATCGAGTGCACAGTCGCATGCTCTCAACAAATGTTTGCTCAGTATATTATAAACAAAAAATCGCATGAAACTGCTCGTGCTATACTTGATTTATGGTGATATTTTGAAAGTTCTCAACTTGTACTCGCTTAAAAAGGCTCGTGAAATTATCAGAACTTTCAAAATATCACTCATTGCCCATAAATCACGCCGTATAGCACTCGCGTTCATGCGATTTCCTCTACATATTAAGAAGAAGATAAACGATTAAGAGAAATGAAACAGTATTTCTGTTCAACTGAAGGAAGGAATAGAGCGGTTTTCGATTGAGCGTAGAAAGTAATTCGGTGATTGCTTTGGTTTTGCGTTGGCTTAGGCCCGATTCAAACGTCGGACTTTCCATGCGCCGAACCTAATTAGATCAAAAGAAGCCGTCTAATTATCTTTTGTTTCAATTGCGTTCGGCGCATGAAAAGTTTGACGTTTGAATCGGGCCTTCGCGAGAGCTTTTCTATTGGCTGTGAAAAACGTTCCCAGTGGCCCACTGTCGATATGTGCTTCACTTGTCACCCACAATGGTTTCATTATGAGGCTCCGGGGTATATTAAATGTATTCTTTTCTCTTTTCACGAATCACTGAGCATTATTCCCCGGAGCATCATTTTGAAACCTTTGTGCGCGACAAGTGAAGCATATATCGATTGACTGTCGTGTAACCAAAATAGCCAATCACAGGAGCAAGTAAAAACACGCTGAGCCAATCACGAACTGAAGTAATTCACGATTGGTTTTACTTGAACCAATCACGAGGTAAAGTAAACGCAGTCGTCAATACTGTCGCTAAAACGAAACCTGATTGCGTGATTGCGTTTGGTTTTAGTTTAGAACTTGATTGGCTGATAATTATAAAACATTTCTCACAGCCAATAGAAAAGCTAAGCAAACGCAAAACCAAAGCAATCACTTGTTGCTTTCGACACTCAATCGAAAACCGCTCCGGCAATCAATTTTCCTTTTTAGCGAGAGTTATCGCAATTATATTGCGTTTACTTTTCCTCGTGATTTGTTCAAGTAAAACATAGCACAGATTACTTCAGTTCGTGATTGGCTCATTGTGGTTTTACTTGCTCTCGCGATTGGCTCATTGTGGTTTTACTTGCTCTCGTGATTGGCTCATTGTGGTTTTACTTGCTCTCGTGATTGGCTCATTGTGTTTTTACTTGCTCGTGATTGGCTCATTGTGTTTTTACTTGCTCGTGATTGGCTTATTGTGTTTTTACTTGCTCGTGATTGGCTCATTGTGTTTTTACTTGCTCGTGATTGGCTCATTGTGTTTTTACTTGCTCGTGATTGGCTCATTGTGTTTTTACTTGCTCGTGATTGGCTCATTGTGTTTTTACTTGCTCGTGATTGGCTCATTGTGTTTTTACTTGCTCGTGATTGGCTCATTGTGTTTTTACTTGCTCGTGATTGGCTCATTGTGGTTTTACTTGCTCGTGATTGGCTCTGTAATTACTGTGGTTTTGGTTTTACGACACTCAGTCGAGAACCACTCAAACAAGAGTGTAAACAGCGAGATTATTTTCCAGGTCTCTCGAAATGACTGGAGGATGGCAATATTAGGTCAGGGTACAATACCTAGATTCTCTTGACCTTTTTCTGATCAAGGCCTCAACTTTTGAGCCCTCGCACATCTCCAGCGGTGTTTGACCATTGCTGTCGCAGTGATGAACATTAGCACCACGTGATAGCAGGTATTCAGATATGGCGGCATAAGACGAACTGTTTTTATCGGCCATATTATCCACCATTTTACCATGTGATTCTCTCGCCTATCAGGCAGAAACATTAATAATGTTTATATTTTTAATATATGTCAAACACTTTTCAAGTGTTTGATCACGAGATCAAAACACTGAGAACTGATTCAGAAGTTGGAAAACAATGCGCAGAGGAGATTTTGAAACTCGGTTCGGATCGAGGTGTTTTGATCTCGTGATAAAACACGAATACGAGTGTTTGATATGGCTTCTCAAACGAACATATAATTTAAAAACGGAGAACAAAGTTTGGATAATTTATGCAAGTGTTTGATGTACTATTCAACTATTTACTTGACGTAGGATCGATTTTAATGATAAAATATTTGGGCTCATATGCACTTTAATTAATAACATTAAAAATATCAGCTATAGTACGTTATTTACCTCTGTTAATTCAGCAGTTGCGAGCTTCTCTCTCTGTAAGGCAGAGATAAGTGGGGTTTCTCCTTCTTCGTCTTCAGCGTTGACGTCCGCTCCATTCTTCACAAGTGTCTGTACCATGGTCAAGTAACCTTTATGAACAGCAAACAGAAGAGGAGTCTGGCCTTTTCTGTTACGAGCGTCTGTAGGACACCCTGGCTGTCAAATGGGAAGATAAGATAAAATATGAAGATATCAGAAAAAGAGACAATTATACTCCAAGCCCTTGACCAGACTGCTAGCAAGACATAGTCCCTTCCGTATTCCGCTAATTTTTACATAAGCATGGTTCATCTTCATTAATTAGTATATACCACACCAGTGAATATCACTTTTCGCGCGCTCTGATTGGATATTCAAACAGTGAATATGATTTCATCAGTTCACCTCTGGGCGAAGCAGCGATCACCTCGCGCGAGTTTTTGTCCATTTGACAGAAAATAAAATAACTATTTGGTGCTGGCTATTCACCTGCAGTGTGGTATATACTAAAACAATTATTCACCTCCACTTCGGTGAATAATTGTTAAATATGGTTAAACATGGCTAAATATGGATTAACATGGTGCAACATGGCAGTGTTCAACATGTCTAAACTCCACCATGTTGAACCATGTTTAGTCATGTTGAACCATGTTTAGCCATGTTGAACCATGTTTAGCCATGTTGAACCATGTTCCGCCATGTTGAACCATGTTGAACCATGTTCAGCCATGTTCAGCCATGTTCCGCCATGTTCAGCCATGTTGAACCATGTTGAACCATGTTGAACCATGTTGAACCATGTTGAACCATGTTGAACCATGTTCAGCCATGTTGAACCATGTTCAGCCATGTTGAACCATGTTGAACCATGTTGAGCCATGTTCAACCATGTTCAGCCATGCTTAAATAGATATTAGCGGAATAGAAGGGAGTTGCTAGCAGTCTAGAGCCCTTTCTACAGATGTAGGTAAAAAAGCGGAACCAACACGAGTAAATATCTAAAAAAAAAAAAAAATGAGTGAATGGCAATGTAAATATAATAATGGCATCCATCAGAATGGGATGATTAAATGGTGAAGGCTGAACTATTTTTAAAAGGTTTTTCGATAAAAAGTATCAAGCCAAGACCGCAAAGGATGTTGGTCCTTTGTACTCGTATTTAAGGGAAGAGGTCAAAACAATGGATTTCGAATGGGACCCATTCGACCCAGGGGAGGTGGTGGGGGAGATGGTGGGTGGCGGGTAATACCGGATAGGGATACCTGATTTTAATGCAGACACACGTTCTTCTCTGCCTGTAGAAACTAGAAATATAGTTACTTCTTCAATAAGTATTTTATTCAAGAATATATTTGTAGTCAAAAATCTAGATTTTGCCAAAATAGCTGGTGGGTTCCGGGTACAACCCCTCTTCCATCAAAATTGGGTCCCGCCAGATTACCATTGTTTTTATCTCTTCCCTAATTTACTCAGGTGTTCATGTGGACTGTGCATTTTTACCAAAATGGAAGGACTGCAGAGTTTATGAAGTGAACTCATGTTTGCGGCTATGATCATAAAACACAGATTTCGAAATAATGGTTAGAAGCAGAAGTCTCATAATAAACATCTTATTAAACTAGCTTGCTCGGTCCGTATACCGTAAGTTATGGATCGTTGTTTTTCCATTTTCTATGCCCCGCGCGCTTCGCGCTTGGGCAATAAAACCATGAAAAATGAGGATCGGATAACCTACGTTACTGACCGAGCAAGCGAGTTTAGTTTAGTAAGAGGTATAAATGAAAAGACCCATACCTGTTGTAGCAAGAGTTCCGCGACCTCGTGTTGATTGTTTATAGCTGCCAAATGCAGGGCTGTAGAACCGTCCTCCTTAGGTATGTTCAACAGCTCAGGAGATTTCTCCAGAAGCCTTTCGACAGCACTTAGAGAAATTGGAGGAATGCATTTACTTACATCGTAATTTTAGTTGAAAACCGGAATTATTCGTTCTTATCACGCTGCTGCTATGTTGAGTCCCAGGAGAATAAAACCCTTTGTTTCTGATCTCCCCGTTTAACCTCGTTATGAAACTGCTCAGTGCACGTGGGAAATATATTGATTCTAGCCAACATCATCCGGCTCAATCCCGGTTTCTGGGAACAGACTACCCACCCACCCCTCCCTTCGATATGCGTCGTTCTATTAATGATTAACCACTACAGGCTAGGGTAAAATGTGGGGGGAGGGGTAGGGTTCCCAGAAACTGGATACCCGGCCCAGGGGCAGTTAGTGAGCTACGGGCAAAAAACGGGGAGGGGAGAAGGGGTAAACTGCTCCTGGGTATCCGAGGATGAGCCAACATAACCGTCGCGTGACAAGAGCTATTAGGCCATTTTACACTATGACGTCAGGTGACTATAACGACCAGAATCCTTTGCGCTGATTCTCTTGTTCTTCTGATGTTTGGGATATTCCGAAATAAGAATATTCTGGTTATTCTGTGAAGAATTATTATAGCTCCCACACGAACGCGCCCTTAGACCATTCTCAGAGGTCAACTGATGTCAGGGCGTTTCCCATTTACACGAACGATTGATCTGATTCGACGGCCAGTTCTCAAACGGAGCGCGTCAGTTCTAAGGACTGGTTCACGACAGGCTGGCCCTACTCAGGGAGGAGACCTAGCCAGCCAGTTCTATCCAACATCGAATACAATTAGGGACAAAATACAATAGCTGCACATGAAAATACAATTTGACTGCAAAAACACAACGTGAAAACACTGAGTTTTACGTTTATGAAAGGGCGCACCTTTTGTACAACAAGAACCAGCCCACCCAGTACGAACTGGCCGAATAAATGAAAAGTGCACCTAATATGTTTGGATACTTCGAGACGTTTTCCAGAGAATATGTACCGACACTTTCGGGTCGTATTGATTGTCTTTATTCCTCCTGTATTCCAGAATAAGAATAGATGGAATTGTCTCTGAAAATCAGGATTGGTACACAGACCAGGAACAGTTGCACTGTTCTGAATCGTCCATAACTCGAAAAATTGGAATTAAGTTCAAACCCGGAACCGGAAATAGGAATTAGGTTCAAACCGGAACCGAAATGGGAATTAGGTTCAAACCCGGACCCGGGCCACACATGCATATTACGTAATAAACAGGAGTGCCCCCGGCAATCTACTCACTGTTTGTTTCCCTTCAGTGCAGCCAAATGGAGGTAGTTAAACCTTTGCTTGTTGGAAATAGTCAGGTCAATAAAGGCAGCGTCCAGAATCACGTCCACCATGATGTTCTTTCCCCATAAAATGGCGTCATGCAATGGAGTATTACCATAAATATCCTACGATGATATCGACAAAAGGAGTATTTGGTTACAGTAGTCATGTACAGCTATTTCAAAAAGGTTGTCCCCTGAGGCAAACGACAAGCCGACATTCAGGACCGAAATAGGACTGCTGGTTGTAGCTGTGAAGAGTCTGGTGAAATCGTTTTGTTTCTGGGTCAAAAA
>JAOWCC010001788.1:0-30537 GCA_030867875.1 Actinernus sp. WN-2022
TCGTGTTTTTGCCGTTTTCTTGAAACGGCAAATGACAGTTGAAGACTTTAATGGCCTTTCTATCCCATAATTTACTTGTGTGAGATCTATCCCATAATTTCTTTATTTGAGACCTAGAGGTTATGCTTAGGTTAGAAAAAGGCCATTTTCTGGTATTGTTACTCAAAATACAGGAAACTTCCATCCATTAAACGCAATCTACATGAAGAGAACGTTGTATTGCCGTATAGTGCATCGAAATCCATTGAAAGCTCGAGAAATGGCGCCACTTTGAAGATATTAGGGTACACAAGTAACTTTGAGAGATTAAGGTTAGGTTACAAAAAAACACATTTTCGGATTTTCTACTCCAAATAGGGCAAAACTGGCACGCCAGTCTGAAAGTACAGGAAGAGGCCGTTGTATTGCCGTATAGTGCATCGAAATCCATTAAAAGGTCGAGAAATGGCGCCACTTTGAAATTTAGGTTACACAAGTAAATTAATGCGTACTTGTTGGCTTTAAAAGCCAGTAACTCACTTTTCAACGTTTTGATCCCAAAAATGCACCTTTTTTCTCAGACCTAGTGGAAAATGTACATCTTTCACTAAGCAAATCGTTGCGCCATACGTCAGGCAAAGTTGGTTTTTCGCGAAATTTTTTGAACTACTCCTCCCCACCCCACACCACCCTCATAAAATACCTACAGATCAATTATTGGAAAGAAAGGCCAGAAAAGTCGTAAACTGTCATTTGCCCTTTCAAGAAAGCGGCAAAAACACGAGTAACTGGCTTTTAAAGCTTAAAGGCACACAAGATCTACGCTGTTTCCACAAAAGGAGCCCTAGAACCTAAAACCCCCTTTTGTGAAAACATGCTAGATCTTGTGTGCCTTTAGCTTTAAAAGCCAGTAACTCGTGTTTTTGCCGTTTTCTTGAAACGGCAAATGACAGTTGAAGACTTTAATGGCCTTTCTATCCCATAATTTACTTGTGTGAGATCTATCCCATAATTTCTTTATTTGAGACCTAGAGGTTATGCTTAGGTTAGAAAAAGGCCATTTTCTGGTATTGTTACTCAAAATACAGGAAACTTCCATCCATTAAACGCAATCTACATGAAGAGAACGTTGTATTGCCGTATAGTGCATCGAAATCCATTGAAAGCTCGAGAAATGGCGCCACTTTGAAGATATTAGGGTACACAAGTAACTTTGAGAGATTAAGGTTAGGTTACAAAAAAACACATTTTCGGATTTTCTACTCCAAATAGGGCAAAACTGGCACGCCAGTCTGAAAGTACAGGAAGAGGCCGTTGTATTGCCGTATAGTGCATCGAAATCCATTGAAAGGTCGAGAAATGGCGCCACTTTGAAATTTAGGTTACACAAGTAAATTAATGCGTACTTGTTGGCTTTAAAAGCCAGTAACTCACTTTTCAACGTTTTGATCCCAAAAATGCACCTTTTTTCTCAGACCTAGTGGAAAATGTACATCTTTCACTAAGCAAATCGTTGCGCCATACGTCAGGCAAAGTTGGTTTTTCGCGAAATTTTTTGAACTACTCCTCCCCACCCCACACCACCCTCATAAAATACCTACAGATCAATTATTGGAAAGAAAGGCCAGAAAAGTCGTAAACTGTCATTTGCCCTTTCAAGAAAGCGGCAAAAACACGAGTAACTGGCTTTTAAAGCTTAAAGGCACACAAGATCTACGCTGTTTCCACAAAAGGAGCCCTAGAACCTAAAACCCCCTTTTGTGAAAACATGCTAGATCTTGTGTGCCTTTAGCTTTAAAAGCCAGTAACTCGTGTTTTTGCCGTTTTCTTGAAACGGCAAATGACAGTTGAAGACTTTAATGGCCTTTCTATCCCATAATTTACTTGTGTGAGATCTATCCCATAATTTCTTTATTTGAGACCTAGAGGTTATGCTTAGGTTAGAAAAAGGCCATTTTCTGGTATTGTTACTCAAAATACAGGAAACTTCCATCCATTAAACGCAATCTACATGAAGAGAACGTTGTATTGCCGTATAGTGCATCGAAATCCATTGAAAGCTCGAGAAATGGCGCCACTTTGAAGATATTAGGGTACACAAGTAACTTTGAGAGATTAAGGTTAGGTTACAAAAAAACACATTTTCGGATTTTCTACTCCAAATAGGGCAAAACTGGCACGCCAGTCTGAAAGTACAGGAAGAGGCCGTTGTATTGCCGTATAGTGCATCGAAATCCATTAAAAGGTCGAGAAATGGCGCCACTTTGAAATTTAGGTTACACAAGTAAATTAATGCGTACTTGTTGGCTTTAAAAGCCAGTAACTCACTTTTCAACGTTTTGATCCCAAAAATGCACCTTTTTTCTCAGACCTAGTGGAAAATGTACATCTTTCACTAAGCAAATCGTTGCGCCATACGTCAGGCAAAGTTGGTTTTTCGCGAAATTTTTTGAACTACTCCTCCCCACCCCACACCACCCTCATAAAATACCTACAGATCAATTATTGGAAAGAAAGGCCAGAAAAGTCGTAAACTGTCATTTGCCCTTTCAAGAAAGCGGCAAAAACACGAGTAACTGGCTTTTAAAGCTTAAAGGCACACAAGATCTACGCTGTTTCCACAAAAGGAGCCCTAGAACCTAAAACCCCCTTTTGTGAAAACATGCTAGATCTTGTGTGCCTTTAGCTTTAAAAGCCAGTAACTCGTGTTTTTGCCGTTTTCTTGAAACGGCAAATGACAGTTGAAGACTTTAATGGCCTTTCTATCCCATAATTTACTTGTGTGAGATCTATCCCATAATTTCTTTATTTGAGACCTAGAGGTTATGCTTAGGTTAGAAAAAGGCCATTTTCTGGTATTGTTACTCAAAATACAGGAAACTTCCATCCATTAAACGCAATCTACATGAAGAGAACGTTGTATTGCCGTATAGTGCATCGAAATCCATTGAAAGCTCGAGAAATGGCGCCACTTTGAAGATATTAGGGTACACAAGTAACTTTGAGAGATTAAGGTTAGGTTACAAAAAAACACATTTTCGGATTTTCTACTCCAAATAGGGCAAAACTGGCACGCCAGTCTGAAAGTACAGGAAGAGGCCGTTGTATTGCCGTATAGTGCATCGAAATCCATTAAAAGGTCGAGAAATGGCGCCACTTTGAAATTTAGGTTACACAAGTAAATTAATGCGTACTTGTTGGCTTTAAAAGCCAGTAACTCACTTTTCAACGTTTTGATCCCAAAAATGCACCTTTTTTCTCAGACCTAGTGGAAAATGTACATCTTTCACTAAGCAAATCGTTGCGCCATACGTCAGGCAAAGTTGGTTTTTCGCGAAATTTTTTGAACTACTCCTCCCCACCCCACACCACCCTCATAAAATACCTACAGATCAATTATTGGAAAGAAAGGCCAGAAAAGTCGTAAACTGTCATTTGCCCTTTCAAGAAAGCGGCAAAAACACGAGTAACTGGCTTTTAAAGCTTAAAGGCACACAAGATCTACGCTGTTTCCACAAAAGGAGCCCTAGAACCTAAAACCCCCTTTTGTGAAAACATGCTAGATCTTGTGTGCCTTTAGCTTTAAAAGCCAGTAACTCGTGTTTTTGCCGTTTTCTTGAAACGGCAAATGACAGTTGAAGACTTTAATGGCCTTTCTATCCCATAATTTACTTGTGTGAGATCTATCCCATAATTTCTTTATTTGAGACCTAGAGGTTATGCTTAGGTTAGAAAAAGGCCATTTTCTGGTATTGTTACTCAAAATACAGGAAACTTCCATCCATTAAACGCAATCTACATGAAGAGAACGTTGTATTGCCGTATAGTGCATCGAAATCCATTGAAAGCTCGAGAAATGGCGCCACTTTGAAGATATTAGGGTACACAAGTAACTTTGAGAGATTAAGGTTAGGTTACAAAAAAACACATTTTCGGATTTTCTACTCCAAATAGGGCAAAACTGGCACGCCAGTCTGAAAGTACAGGAAGAGGCCGTTGTATTGCCGTATAGTGCATCGAAATCCATTGAAAGGTCGAGAAATGGCGCCACTTTGAAATTTAGGTTACACAAGTAAATTAATGCGTACTTGTTGGCTTTAAAAGCCAGTAACTCACTTTTCAACGTTTTGATCCCAAAAATGCACCTTTTTTCTCAGACCTAGTGGAAAATGTACATCTTTCACTAAGCAAATCGTTGCGCCATACGTCAGGCAAAGTTGGTTTTTCGCGAAATTTTTTGAACTACTCCTCCCCACCCCACACCACCCTCATAAAATACCTACAGATCAATTATTGGAAAGAAAGGCCAGAAAAGTCGTAAACTGTCATTTGCCCTTTCAAGAAAGCGGCAAAAACACGAGTAACTGGCTTTTAAAGCTTAAAGGCACACAAGATCTACGCTGTTTCCACAAAAGGAGCCCTAGAACCTAAAACCCCCTTTTGTGAAAACATGCTAGATCTTGTGTGCCTTTAGCTTTAAAAGCCAGTAACTCGTGTTTTTGCCGTTTTCTTGAAACGGCAAATGACAGTTGAAGACTTTAATGGCCTTTCTATCCCATAATTTACTTGTGTGAGATCTATCCCATAATTTCTTTATTTGAGACCTAGAGGTTATGCTTAGGTTAGAAAAAGGCCATTTTCTGGTATTGTTACTCAAAATACAGGAAACTTCCATCCATTAAACGCAATCTACATGAAGAGAACGTTGTATTGCCGTATAGTGCATCGAAATCCATTGAAAGCTCGAGAAATGGCGCCACTTTGAAGATATTAGGGTACACAAGTAACTTTGAGAGATTAAGGTTAGGTTACAAAAAAACACATTTTCGGATTTTCTACTCCAAATAGGGCAAAACTGGCACGCCAGTCTGAAAGTACAGGAAGAGGCCGTTGTATTGCCGTATAGTGCATCGAAATCCATTGAAAGGTCGAGAAATGGCGCCACTTTGAAATTTAGGTTACACAAGTAAATTAATGCGTACTTGTTGGCTTTAAAAGCCAGTAACTCACTTTTCAACGTTTTGATCCCAAAAATGCACCTTTTTTCTCAGACCTAGTGGAAAATGTACATCTTTCACTAAGCAAATCGTTGCGCCATACGTCAGGCAAAGTTGGTTTTTCGCGAAATTTTTTGAACTACTCCTCCCCACCCCACACCACCCTCATAAAATACCTACAGATCAATTATTGGAAAGAAAGGCCAGAAAAGTCGTAAACTGTCATTTGCCCTTTCAAGAAAGCGGCAAAAACACGAGTAACTGGCTTTTAAAGCTTAAAGGCACACAAGATCTACGCTGTTTCCACAAAAGGAGCCCTAGAACCTAAAACCCCCTTTTGTGAAAACATGCTAGATCTTGTGTGCCTTTAGCTTTAAAAGCCAGTAACTCGTGTTTTTGCCGTTTTCTTGAAACGGCAAATGACAGTTGAAGACTTTAATGGCCTTTCTATCCCATAATTTACTTGTGTGAGATCTATCCCATAATTTCTTTATTTGAGACCTAGAGGTTATGCTTAGGTTAGAAAAAGGCCATTTTCTGGTATTGTTACTCAAAATACAGGAAACTTCCATCCATTAAACGCAATCTACATGAAGAGAACGTTGTATTGCCGTATAGTGCATCGAAATCCATTGAAAGCTCGAGAAATGGCGCCACTTTGAAGATATTAGGGTACACAAGTAACTTTGAGAGATTAAGGTTAGGTTACAAAAAAACACATTTTCGGATTTTCTACTCCAAATAGGGCAAAACTGGCACGCCAGTCTGAAAGTACAGGAAGAGGCCGTTGTATTGCCGTATAGTGCATCGAAATCCATTAAAAGGTCGAGAAATGGCGCCACTTTGAAATTTAGGTTACACAAGTAAATTAATGCGTACTTGTTGGCTTTAAAAGCCAGTAACTCACTTTTCAACGTTTTGATCCCAAAAATGCACCTTTTTTCTCAGACCTAGTGGAAAATGTACATCTTTCACTAAGCAAATCGTTGCGCCATACGTCAGGCAAAGTTGGTTTTTCGCGAAATTTTTTGAACTACTCCTCCCCACCCCACACCACCCTCATAAAATACCTACAGATCAATTATTGGAAAGAAAGGCCAGAAAAGTCGTAAACTGTCATTTGCCCTTTCAAGAAAGCGGCAAAAACACGAGTAACTGGCTTTTAAAGCTTAAAGGCACACAAGATCTACGCTGTTTCCACAAAAGGAGCCCTAGAACCTAAAACCCCCTTTTGTGAAAACATGCTAGATCTTGTGTGCCTTTAGCTTTAAAAGCCAGTAACTCGTGTTTTTGCCGTTTTCTTGAAACGGCAAATGACAGTTGAAGACTTTAATGGCCTTTCTATCCCATAATTTACTTGTGTGAGATCTATCCCATAATTTCTTTATTTGAGACCTAGAGGTTATGCTTAGGTTAGAAAAAGGCCATTTTCTGGTATTGTTACTCAAAATACAGGAAACTTCCATCCATTAAACGCAATCTACATGAAGAGAACGTTGTATTGCCGTATAGTGCATCGAAATCCATTGAAAGCTCGAGAAATGGCGCCACTTTGAAGATATTAGGGTACACAAGTAACTTTGAGAGATTAAGGTTAGGTTACAAAAAAACACATTTTCGGATTTTCTACTCCAAATAGGGCAAAACTGGCACGCCAGTCTGAAAGTACAGGAAGAGGCCGTTGTATTGCCGTATAGTGCATCGAAATCCATTAAAAGGTCGAGAAATGGCGCCACTTTGAAATTTAGGTTACACAAGTAAATTAATGCGTACTTGTTGGCTTTAAAAGCCAGTAACTCACTTTTCAACGTTTTGATCCCAAAAATGCACCTTTTTTCTCAGACCTAGTGGAAAATGTACATCTTTCACTAAGCAAATCGTTGCGCCATACGTCAGGCAAAGTTGGTTTTTCGCGAAATTTTTTGAACTACTCCTCCCCACCCCACACCACCCTCATAAAATACCTACAGATCAATTATTGGAAAGAAAGGCCAGAAAAGTCGTAAACTGTCATTTGCCCTTTCAAGAAAGCGGCAAAAACACGAGTAACTGGCTTTTAAAGCTTAAAGGCACACAAGATCTACGCTGTTTCCACAAAAGGAGCCCTAGAACCTAAAACCCCCTTTTGTGAAAACATGCTAGATCTTGTGTGCCTTTAGCTTTAAAAGCCAGTAACTCGTGTTTTTGCCGTTTTCTTGAAACGGCAAATGACAGTTGAAGACTTTAATGGCCTTTCTATCCCATAATTTACTTGTGTGAGATCTATCCCATAATTTCTTTATTTGAGACCTAGAGGTTATGCTTAGGTTAGAAAAAGGCCATTTTCTGGTATTGTTACTCAAAATACAGGAAACTTCCATCCATTAAACGCAATCTACATGAAGAGAACGTTGTATTGCCGTATAGTGCATCGAAATCCATTGAAAGCTCGAGAAATGGCGCCACTTTGAAGATATTAGGGTACACAAGTAACTTTGAGAGATTAAGGTTAGGTTACAAAAAAACACATTTTCGGATTTTCTACTCCAAATAGGGCAAAACTGGCACGCCAGTCTGAAAGTACAGGAAGAGGCCGTTGTATTGCCGTATAGTGCATCGAAATCCATTAAAAGGTCGAGAAATGGCGCCACTTTGAAATTTAGGTTACACAAGTAAATTAATGCGTACTTGTTGGCTTTAAAAGCCAGTAACTCACTTTTCAACGTTTTGATCCCAAAAATGCACCTTTTTTCTCAGACCTAGTGGAAAATGTACATCTTTCACTAAGCAAATCGTTGCGCCATACGTCAGGCAAAGTTGGTTTTTCGCGAAATTTTTTGAACTACTCCTCCCCACCCCACACCACCCTCATAAAATACCTACAGATCAATTATTGGAAAGAAAGGCCAGAAAAGTCGTAAACTGTCATTTGCCCTTTCAAGAAAGCGGCAAAAACACGAGTAACTGGCTTTTAAAGTGCCCCTACGATCAAATTTTGACATATCAATGTTTTTGCATATTCATAAAGTAGAGTTCATATATTATTACCAGTTCAAATTGTTTTTCGATACAACGACAGGAAGTCTAATTTTTTTAGCTCCAAATATTGAATCTACACGTCCGCCATTACTGGAAGCCGTGCCCTTTGTTCAGCTTTAAACAAAGGTTTATTCACCGGAAATGATGTCATACACTTAACGCTCGCCTGCAGAACACAACGCCTGGAGGCATATTTCTACTAATTACGTCTTCACGTACATAAGAAGAAAGTTATATTTATCTTTGCGAGGTTGGCTACTTTTTTATGCACGCTATTTCGCGCCACGAGGTTGTCGTGTTAAGTGTATGACATCACTTCCGGTGAATAAACCTTTGTTTAAAGCTGAACAAAGGGCACGGCTTCCAGCAATGGCGGACAGGATTTTACCGGTAAACTCTCCTAAAATTTGTGGTTTAAGATGCCCATTTGGGAATATTTTTTACTATTTCGGATATTTCTAATACTGATTGACCTATAGACACTGAAAAAGTGGCAAATCGAAATGGTAAATTTTCGTCGTAGTGGCACTTTAAAGCTTAAAGGCACACAAGATCTACGCTGTTTCCACAAAAGGAGCCCTAGAACCTAAAACCCCCTTTTGTGAAAACATGCTAGATCTTGTGTGCCTTTAGCTTTAAAAGCCAGTAACTCGTGTTTTTGCCGTTTTCTTGAAACGGCAAATGACAGTTGAAGACTTTAATGGCCTTTCTATCCCATAATTTACTTGTGTGAGATCTATCCCATAATTTCTTTATTTGAGACCTAGAGGTTATGCTTAGGTTAGAAAAAGGCCATTTTCTGGTATTGTTACTCAAAATACAGGAAACTTCCATCCATTAAACGCAATCTACATGAAGAGAACGTTGTATTGCCGTATAGTGCATCGAAATCCATTGAAAGCTCGAGAAATGGCGCCACTTTGAAGATATTAGGGTACACAAGTAACTTTGAGAGATTAAGGTTAGGTTACAAAAAAACACATTTTCGGATTTTCTACTCCAAATAGGGCAAAACTGGCACGCCAGTCTGAAAGTACAGGAAGAGGCCGTTGTATTGCCGTATAGTGCATCGAAATCCATTAAAAGGTCGAGAAATGGCGCCACTTTGAAATTTAGGTTACACAAGTAAATTAATGCGTACTTGTTGGCTTTAAAAGCCAGTAACTCACTTTTCAACGTTTTGATCCCAAAAATGCACCTTTTTTCTCAGACCTAGTGGAAAATGTACATCTTTCACTAAGCAAATCGTTGCGCCATACGTCAGGCAAAGTTGGTTTTTCGCGAAATTTTTTGAACTACTCCTCCCCACCCCACACCACCCTCATAAAATACCTACAGATCAATTATTGGAAAGAAAGGCCAGAAAAGTCGTAAACTGTCATTTGCCCTTTCAAGAAAGCGGCAAAAACACGAGTAACTGGCTTTTAAAGCTTAAAGGCACACAAGATCTACGCTGTTTCCACAAAAGGAGCCCTAGAACCTAAAACCCCCTTTTGTGAAAACATGCTAGATCTTGTGTGCCTTTAGCTTTAAAAGCCAGTAACTCGTGTTTTTGCCGTTTTCTTGAAACGGCAAATGACAGTTGAAGACTTTAATGGCCTTTCTATCCCATAATTTACTTGTGTGAGATCTATCCCATAATTTCTTTATTTGAGACCTAGAGGTTATGCTTAGGTTAGAAAAAGGCCATTTTCTGGTATTGTTACTCAAAATACAGGAAACTTCCATCCATTAAACGCAATCTACATGAAGAGAACGTTGTATTGCCGTATAGTGCATCGAAATCCATTGAAAGCTCGAGAAATGGCGCCACTTTGAAGATATTAGGGTACACAAGTAACTTTGAGAGATTAAGGTTAGGTTACAAAAAAACACATTTTCGGATTTTCTACTCCAAATAGGGCAAAACTGGCACGCCAGTCTGAAAGTACAGGAAGAGGCCGTTGTATTGCCGTATAGTGCATCGAAATCCATTGAAAGGTCGAGAAATGGCGCCACTTTGAAATTTAGGTTACACAAGTAAATTAATGCGTACTTGTTGGCTTTAAAAGCCAGTAACTCACTTTTCAACGTTTTGATCCCAAAAATGCACCTTTTTTCTCAGACCTAGTGGAAAATGTACATCTTTCACTAAGCAAATCGTTGCGCCATACGTCAGGCAAAGTTGGTTTTTCGCGAAATTTTTTGAACTACTCCTCCCCACCCCACACCACCCTCATAAAATACCTACAGATCAATTATTGGAAAGAAAGGCCAGAAAAGTCGTAAACTGTCATTTGCCCTTTCAAGAAAGCGGCAAAAACACGAGTAACTGGCTTTTAAAGCTTAAAGGCACACAAGATCTACGCTGTTTCCACAAAAGGAGCCCTAGAACCTAAAACCCCCTTTTGTGAAAACATGCTAGATCTTGTGTGCCTTTAGCTTTAAAAGCCAGTAACTCGTGTTTTTGCCGTTTTCTTGAAACGGCAAATGACAGTTGAAGACTTTAATGGCCTTTCTATCCCATAATTTACTTGTGTGAGATCTATCCCATAATTTCTTTATTTGAGACCTAGAGGTTATGCTTAGGTTAGAAAAAGGCCATTTTCTGGTATTGTTACTCAAAATACAGGAAACTTCCATCCATTAAACGCAATCTACATGAAGAGAACGTTGTATTGCCGTATAGTGCATCGAAATCCATTGAAAGCTCGAGAAATGGCGCCACTTTGAAGATATTAGGGTACACAAGTAACTTTGAGAGATTAAGGTTAGGTTACAAAAAAACACATTTTCGGATTTTCTACTCCAAATAGGGCAAAACTGGCACGCCAGTCTGAAAGTACAGGAAGAGGCCGTTGTATTGCCGTATAGTGCATCGAAATCCATTGAAAGGTCGAGAAATGGCGCCACTTTGAAATTTAGGTTACACAAGTAAATTAATGCGTACTTGTTGGCTTTAAAAGCCAGTAACTCACTTTTCAACGTTTTGATCCCAAAAATGCACCTTTTTTCTCAGACCTAGTGGAAAATGTACATCTTTCACTAAGCAAATCGTTGCGCCATACGTCAGGCAAAGTTGGTTTTTCGCGAAATTTTTTGAACTACTCCTCCCCACCCCACACCACCCTCATAAAATACCTACAGATCAATTATTGGAAAGAAAGGCCAGAAAAGTCGTAAACTGTCATTTGCCCTTTCAAGAAAGCGGCAAAAACACGAGTAACTGGCTTTTAAAGCTTAAAGGCACACAAGATCTACGCTGTTTCCACAAAAGGAGCCCTAGAACCTAAAACCCCCTTTTGTGAAAACATGCTAGATCTTGTGTGCCTTTAGCTTTAAAAGCCAGTAACTCGTGTTTTTGCCGTTTTCTTGAAACGGCAAATGACAGTTGAAGACTTTAATGGCCTTTCTATCCCATAATTTACTTGTGTGAGATCTATCCCATAATTTCTTTATTTGAGACCTAGAGGTTATGCTTAGGTTAGAAAAAGGCCATTTTCTGGTATTGTTACTCAAAATACAGGAAACTTCCATCCATTAAACGCAATCTACATGAAGAGAACGTTGTATTGCCGTATAGTGCATCGAAATCCATTGAAAGCTCGAGAAATGGCGCCACTTTGAAGATATTAGGGTACACAAGTAACTTTGAGAGATTAAGGTTAGGTTACAAAAAAACACATTTTCGGATTTTCTACTCCAAATAGGGCAAAACTGGCACGCCAGTCTGAAAGTACAGGAAGAGGCCGTTGTATTGCCGTATAGTGCATCGAAATCCATTAAAAGGTCGAGAAATGGCGCCACTTTGAAATTTAGGTTACACAAGTAAATTAATGCGTACTTGTTGGCTTTAAAAGCCAGTAACTCACTTTTCAACGTTTTGATCCCAAAAATGCACCTTTTTTCTCAGACCTAGTGGAAAATGTACATCTTTCACTAAGCAAATCGTTGCGCCATACGTCAGGCAAAGTTGGTTTTTCGCGAAATTTTTTGAACTACTCCTCCCCACCCCACACCACCCTCATAAAATACCTACAGATCAATTATTGGAAAGAAAGGCCAGAAAAGTCGTAAACTGTCATTTGCCCTTTCAAGAAAGCGGCAAAAACACGAGTAACTGGCTTTTAAAGCTTAAAGGCACACAAGATCTACGCTGTTTCCACAAAAGGAGCCCTAGAACCTAAAACCCCCTTTTGTGAAAACATGCTAGATCTTGTGTGCCTTTAGCTTTAAAAGCCAGTAACTCGTGTTTTTGCCGTTTTCTTGAAACGGCAAATGACAGTTGAAGACTTTAATGGCCTTTCTATCCCATAATTTACTTGTGTGAGATCTATCCCATAATTTCTTTATTTGAGACCTAGAGGTTATGCTTAGGTTAGAAAAAGGCCATTTTCTGGTATTGTTACTCAAAATACAGGAAACTTCCATCCATTAAACGCAATCTACATGAAGAGAACGTTGTATTGCCGTATAGTGCATCGAAATCCATTGAAAGCTCGAGAAATGGCGCCACTTTGAAGATATTAGGGTACACAAGTAACTTTGAGAGATTAAGGTTAGGTTACAAAAAAACACATTTTCGGATTTTCTACTCCAAATAGGGCAAAACTGGCACGCCAGTCTGAAAGTACAGGAAGAGGCCGTTGTATTGCCGTATAGTGCATCGAAATCCATTAAAAGGTCGAGAAATGGCGCCACTTTGAAATTTAGGTTACACAAGTAAATTAATGCGTACTTGTTGGCTTTAAAAGCCAGTAACTCACTTTTCAACGTTTTGATCCCAAAAATGCACCTTTTTTCTCAGACCTAGTGGAAAATGTACATCTTTCACTAAGCAAATCGTTGCGCCATACGTCAGGCAAAGTTGGTTTTTCGCGAAATTTTTTGAACTACTCCTCCCCACCCCACACCACCCTCATAAAATACCTACAGATCAATTATTGGAAAGAAAGGCCAGAAAAGTCGTAAACTGTCATTTGCCCTTTCAAGAAAGCGGCAAAAACACGAGTAACTGGCTTTTAAAGCTTAAAGGCACACAAGATCTACGCTGTTTCCACAAAAGGAGCCCTAGAACCTAAAACCCCCTTTTGTGAAAACATGCTAGATCTTGTGTGCCTTTAGCTTTAAAAGCCAGTAACTCGTGTTTTTGCCGTTTTCTTGAAACGGCAAATGACAGTTGAAGACTTTAATGGCCTTTCTATCCCATAATTTACTTGTGTGAGATCTATCCCATAATTTCTTTATTTGAGACCTAGAGGTTATGCTTAGGTTAGAAAAAGGCCATTTTCTGGTATTGTTACTCAAAATACAGGAAACTTCCATCCATTAAACGCAATCTACATGAAGAGAACGTTGTATTGCCGTATAGTGCATCGAAATCCATTGAAAGCTCGAGAAATGGCGCCACTTTGAAGATATTAGGGTACACAAGTAACTTTGAGAGATTAAGGTTAGGTTACAAAAAAACACATTTTCGGATTTTCTACTCCAAATAGGGCAAAACTGGCACGCCAGTCTGAAAGTACAGGAAGAGGCCGTTGTATTGCCGTATAGTGCATCGAAATCCATTAAAAGGTCGAGAAATGGCGCCACTTTGAAATTTAGGTTACACAAGTAAATTAATGCGTACTTGTTGGCTTTAAAAGCCAGTAACTCACTTTTCAACGTTTTGATCCCAAAAATGCACCTTTTTTCTCAGACCTAGTGGAAAATGTACATCTTTCACTAAGCAAATCGTTGCGCCATACGTCAGGCAAAGTTGGTTTTTCGCGAAATTTTTTGAACTACTCCTCCCCACCCCACACCACCCTCATAAAATACCTACAGATCAATTATTGGAAAGAAAGGCCAGAAAAGTCGTAAACTGTCATTTGCCCTTTCAAGAAAGCGGCAAAAACACGAGTAACTGGCTTTTAAAGTGCCCCTACGATCAAATTTTGACATATCAATGTTTTTGCATATTCATAAAGTAGAGTTCATATATTATTACCAGTTCAAATTGTTTTTCGATACAACGACAGGAAGTCTAATTTTTTTAGCTCCAAATATTGAATCTACACGTCCGCCATTACTGGAAGCCGTGCCCTTTGTTCAGCTTTAAACAAAGGTTTATTCACCGGAAATGATGTCATACACTTAACGCTCGCCTGCAGAACACAACGCCTGGAGGCATATTTCTACTAATTACGTCTTCACGTACATAAGAAGAAAGTTATATTTATCTTTGCGAGGTTGGCTACTTTTTTATGCACGCTATTTCGCGCCACGAGGTTGTCGTGTTAAGTGTATGACATCACTTCCGGTGAATAAACCTTTGTTTAAAGCTGAACAAAGGGCACGGCTTCCAGCAATGGCGGACAGGATTTTACCGGTAAACTCTCCTAAAATTTGTGGTTTAAGATGCCCATTTGGGAATATTTTTTACTATTTCGGATATTTCTAATACTGATTGACCTATAGACACTGAAAAAGTGGCAAATCGAAATGGTAAATTTTCGTCGTAGTGGCACTTTAAAGCTTAAAGGCACACAAGATCTACGCTGTTTCCACAAAAGGAGCCCTAGAACCTAAAACCCCCTTTTGTGAAAACATGCTAGATCTTGTGTGCCTTTAGCTTTAAAAGCCAGTAACTCGTGTTTTTGCCGTTTTCTTGAAACGGCAAATGACAGTTGAAGACTTTAATGGCCTTTCTATCCCATAATTTACTTGTGTGAGATCTATCCCATAATTTCTTTATTTGAGACCTAGAGGTTATGCTTAGGTTAGAAAAAGGCCATTTTCTGGTATTGTTACTCAAAATACAGGAAACTTCCATCCATTAAACGCAATCTACATGAAGAGAACGTTGTATTGCCGTATAGTGCATCGAAATCCATTGAAAGCTCGAGAAATGGCGCCACTTTGAAGATATTAGGGTACACAAGTAACTTTGAGAGATTAAGGTTAGGTTACAAAAAAACACATTTTCGGATTTTCTACTCCAAATAGGGCAAAACTGGCACGCCAGTCTGAAAGTACAGGAAGAGGCCGTTGTATTGCCGTATAGTGCATCGAAATCCATTAAAAGGTCGAGAAATGGCGCCACTTTGAAATTTAGGTTACACAAGTAAATTAATGCGTACTTGTTGGCTTTAAAAGCCAGTAACTCACTTTTCAACGTTTTGATCCCAAAAATGCACCTTTTTTCTCAGACCTAGTGGAAAATGTACATCTTTCACTAAGCAAATCGTTGCGCCATACGTCAGGCAAAGTTGGTTTTTCGCGAAATTTTTTGAACTACTCCTCCCCACCCCACACCACCCTCATAAAATACCTACAGATCAATTATTGGAAAGAAAGGCCAGAAAAGTCGTAAACTGTCATTTGCCCTTTCAAGAAAGCGGCAAAAACACGAGTAACTGGCTTTTAAAGTGCCCCTACGATCAAATTTTGACATATCAATGTTTTTGCATATTCATAAAGTAGAGTTCATATATTATTACCAGTTCAAATTGTTTTTCGATACAACGACAGGAAGTCTAATTTTTTTAGCTCCAAATATTGAATCTACACGTCCGCCATTACTGGAAGCCGTGCCCTTTGTTCAGCTTTAAACAAAGGTTTATTCACCGGAAATGATGTCATACACTTAACGCTCGCCTGCAGAACACAACGCCTGGAGGCATATTTCTACTAATTACGTCTTCACGTACATAAGAAGAAAGTTATATTTATCTTTGCGAGGTTGGCTACTTTTTTATGCACGCTATTTCGCGCCACGAGGTTGTCGTGTTAAGTGTATGACATCACTTCCGGTGAATAAACCTTTGTTTAAAGCTGAACAAAGGGCACGGCTTCCAGCAATGGCGGACAGGATTTTACCGGTAAACTCTCCTAAAATTTGTGGTTTAAGATGCCCATTTGGGAATATTTTTTACTATTTCGGATATTTCTAATACTGATTGACCTATAGACACTGAAAAAGTGGCAAATCGAAATGGTAAATTTTCGTCGTAGTGGCACTTTAAAGCTTAAAGGCACACAAGATCTACGCTGTTTCCACAAAAGGAGCCCTAGAACCTAAAACCCCCTTTTGTGAAAACATGCTAGATCTTGTGTGCCTTTAGCTTTAAAAGCCAGTAACTCGTGTTTTTGCCGTTTTCTTGAAACGGCAAATGACAGTTGAAGACTTTAATGGCCTTTCTATCCCATAATTTACTTGTGTGAGATCTATCCCATAATTTCTTTATTTGAGACCTAGAGGTTATGCTTAGGTTAGAAAAAGGCCATTTTCTGGTATTGTTACTCAAAATACAGGAAACTTCCATCCATTAAACGCAATCTACATGAAGAGAACGTTGTATTGCCGTATAGTGCATCGAAATCCATTGAAAGCTCGAGAAATGGCGCCACTTTGAAGATATTAGGGTACACAAGTAACTTTGAGAGATTAAGGTTAGGTTACAAAAAAACACATTTTCGGATTTTCTACTCCAAATAGGGCAAAACTGGCACGCCAGTCTGAAAGTACAGGAAGAGGCCGTTGTATTGCCGTATAGTGCATCGAAATCCATTAAAAGGTCGAGAAATGGCGCCACTTTGAAATTTAGGTTACACAAGTAAATTAATGCGTACTTGTTGGCTTTAAAAGCCAGTAACTCACTTTTCAACGTTTTGATCCCAAAAATGCACCTTTTTTCTCAGACCTAGTGGAAAATGTACATCTTTCACTAAGCAAATCGTTGCGCCATACGTCAGGCAAAGTTGGTTTTTCGCGAAATTTTTTGAACTACTCCTCCCCACCCCACACCACCCTCATAAAATACCTACAGATCAATTATTGGAAAGAAAGGCCAGAAAAGTCGTAAACTGTCATTTGCCCTTTCAAGAAAGCGGCAAAAACACGAGTAACTGGCTTTTAAAGTGCCCCTACGATCAAATTTTGACATATCAATGTTTTTGCATATTCATAAAGTAGAGTTCATATATTATTACCAGTTCAAATTGTTTTTCGATACAACGACAGGAAGTCTAATTTTTTTAGCTCCAAATATTGAATCTACACGTCCGCCATTACTGGAAGCCGTGCCCTTTGTTCAGCTTTAAACAAAGGTTTATTCACCGGAAATGATGTCATACACTTAACGCTCGCCTGCAGAACACAACGCCTGGAGGCATATTTCTACTAATTACGTCTTCACGTACATAAGAAGAAAGTTATATTTATCTTTGCGAGGTTGGCTACTTTTTTATGCACGCTATTTCGCGCCACGAGGTTGTCGTGTTAAGTGTATGACATCACTTCCGGTGAATAAACCTTTGTTTAAAGCTGAACAAAGGGCACGGCTTCCAGCAATGGCGGACAGGATTTTACCGGTAAACTCTCCTAAAATTTGTGGTTTAAGATGCCCATTTGGGAATATTTTTTACTATTTCGGATATTTCTAATACTGATTGACCTATAGACACTGAAAAAGTGGCAAATCGAAATGGTAAATTTTCGTCGTAGTGGCACTTTAAAGCTTAAAGGCACACAAGATCTACGCTGTTTCCACAAAAGGAGCCCTAGAACCTAAAACCCCCTTTTGTGAAAACATGCTAGATCTTGTGTGCCTTTAGCTTTAAAAGCCAGTAACTCGTGTTTTTGCCGTTTTCTTGAAACGGCAAATGACAGTTGAAGACTTTAATGGCCTTTCTATCCCATAATTTACTTGTGTGAGATCTATCCCATAATTTCTTTATTTGAGACCTAGAGGTTATGCTTAGGTTAGAAAAAGGCCATTTTCTGGTATTGTTACTCAAAATACAGGAAACTTCCATCCATTAAACGCAATCTACATGAAGAGAACGTTGTATTGCCGTATAGTGCATCGAAATCCATTGAAAGCTCGAGAAATGGCGCCACTTTGAAGATATTAGGGTACACAAGTAACTTTGAGAGATTAAGGTTAGGTTACAAAAAAACACATTTTCGGATTTTCTACTCCAAATAGGGCAAAACTGGCACGCCAGTCTGAAAGTACAGGAAGAGGCCGTTGTATTGCCGTATAGTGCATCGAAATCCATTAAAAGGTCGAGAAATGGCGCCACTTTGAAATTTAGGTTACACAAGTAAATTAATGCGTACTTGTTGGCTTTAAAAGCCAGTAACTCACTTTTCAACGTTTTGATCCCAAAAATGCACCTTTTTTCTCAGACCTAGTGGAAAATGTACATCTTTCACTAAGCAAATCGTTGCGCCATACGTCAGGCAAAGTTGGTTTTTCGCGAAATTTTTTGAACTACTCCTCCCCACCCCACACCACCCTCATAAAATACCTACAGATCAATTATTGGAAAGAAAGGCCAGAAAAGTCGTAAACTGTCATTTGCCCTTTCAAGAAAGCGGCAAAAACACGAGTAACTGGCTTTTAAAGCTTAAAGGCACACAAGATCTACGCTGTTTCCACAAAAGGAGCCCTAGAACCTAAAACCCCCTTTTGTGAAAACATGCTAGATCTTGTGTGCCTTTAGCTTTAAAAGCCAGTAACTCGTGTTTTTGCCGTTTTCTTGAAACGGCAAATGACAGTTGAAGACTTTAATGGCCTTTCTATCCCATAATTTACTTGTGTGAGATCTATCCCATAATTTCTTTATTTGAGACCTAGAGGTTATGCTTAGGTTAGAAAAAGGCCATTTTCTGGTATTGTTACTCAAAATACAGGAAACTTCCATCCATTAAACGCAATCTACATGAAGAGAACGTTGTATTGCCGTATAGTGCATCGAAATCCATTGAAAGCTCGAGAAATGGCGCCACTTTGAAGATATTAGGGTACACAAGTAACTTTGAGAGATTAAGGTTAGGTTACAAAAAAACACATTTTCGGATTTTCTACTCCAAATAGGGCAAAACTGGCACGCCAGTCTGAAAGTACAGGAAGAGGCCGTTGTATTGCCGTATAGTGCATCGAAATCCATTAAAAGGTCGAGAAATGGCGCCACTTTGAAATTTAGGTTACACAAGTAAATTAATGCGTACTTGTTGGCTTTAAAAGCCAGTAACTCACTTTTCAACGTTTTGATCCCAAAAATGCACCTTTTTTCTCAGACCTAGTGGAAAATGTACATCTTTCACTAAGCAAATCGTTGCGCCATACGTCAGGCAAAGTTGGTTTTTCGCGAAATTTTTTGAACTACTCCTCCCCACCCCACACCACCCTCATAAAATACCTACAGATCAATTATTGGAAAGAAAGGCCAGAAAAGTCGTAAACTGTCATTTGCCCTTTCAAGAAAGCGGCAAAAACACGAGTAACTGGCTTTTAAAGCTTAAAGGCACACAAGATCTACGCTGTTTCCACAAAAGGAGCCCTAGAACCTAAAACCCCCTTTTGTGAAAACATGCTAGATCTTGTGTGCCTTTAGCTTTAAAAGCCAGTAACTCGTGTTTTTGCCGTTTTCTTGAAACGGCAAATGACAGTTGAAGACTTTAATGGCCTTTCTATCCCATAATTTACTTGTGTGAGATCTATCCCATAATTTCTTTATTTGAGACCTAGAGGTTATGCTTAGGTTAGAAAAAGGCCATTTTCTGGTATTGTTACTCAAAATACAGGAAACTTCCATCCATTAAACGCAATCTACATGAAGAGAACGTTGTATTGCCGTATAGTGCATCGAAATCCATTGAAAGCTCGAGAAATGGCGCCACTTTGAAGATATTAGGGTACACAAGTAACTTTGAGAGATTAAGGTTAGGTTACAAAAAAACACATTTTCGGATTTTCTACTCCAAATAGGGCAAAACTGGCACGCCAGTCTGAAAGTACAGGAAGAGGCCGTTGTATTGCCGTATAGTGCATCGAAATCCATTAAAAGGTCGAGAAATGGCGCCACTTTGAAATTTAGGTTACACAAGTAAATTAATGCGTACTTGTTGGCTTTAAAAGCCAGTAACTCACTTTTCAACGTTTTGATCCCAAAAATGCACCTTTTTTCTCAGACCTAGTGGAAAATGTACATCTTTCACTAAGCAAATCGTTGCGCCATACGTCAGGCAAAGTTGGTTTTTCGCGAAATTTTTTGAACTACTCCTCCCCACCCCACACCACCCTCATAAAATACCTACAGATCAATTATTGGAAAGAAAGGCCAGAAAAGTCGTAAACTGTCATTTGCCCTTTCAAGAAAGCGGCAAAAACACGAGTAACTGGCTTTTAAAGTGCCCCTACGATCAAATTTTGACATATCAATGTTTTTGCATATTCATAAAGTAGAGTTCATATATTATTACCAGTTCAAATTGTTTTTCGATACAACGACAGGAAGTCTAATTTTTTTAGCTCCAAATATTGAATCTACACGTCCGCCATTACTGGAAGCCGTGCCCTTTGTTCAGCTTTAAACAAAGGTTTATTCACCGGAAATGATGTCATACACTTAACGCTCGCCTGCAGAACACAACGCCTGGAGGCATATTTCTACTAATTACGTCTTCACGTACATAAGAAGAAAGTTATATTTATCTTTGCGAGGTTGGCTACTTTTTTATGCACGCTATTTCGCGCCACGAGGTTGTCGTGTTAAGTGTATGACATCACTTCCGGTGAATAAACCTTTGTTTAAAGCTGAACAAAGGGCACGGCTTCCAGCAATGGCGGACAGGATTTTACCGGTAAACTCTCCTAAAATTTGTGGTTTAAGATGCCCATTTGGGAATATTTTTTACTATTTCGGATATTTCTAATACTGATTGACCTATAGACACTGAAAAAGTGGCAAATCGAAATGGTAAATTTTCGTCGTAGTGGCACTTTAAAGCTTAAAGGCACACAAGATCTACGCTGTTTCCACAAAAGGAGCCCTAGAACCTAAAACCCCCTTTTGTGAAAACATGCTAGATCTTGTGTGCCTTTAGCTTTAAAAGCCAGTAACTCGTGTTTTTGCCGTTTTCTTGAAACGGCAAATGACAGTTGAAGACTTTAATGGCCTTTCTATCCCATAATTTACTTGTGTGAGATCTATCCCATAATTTCTTTATTTGAGACCTAGAGGTTATGCTTAGGTTAGAAAAAGGCCATTTTCTGGTATTGTTACTCAAAATACAGGAAACTTCCATCCATTAAACGCAATCTACATGAAGAGAACGTTGTATTGCCGTATAGTGCATCGAAATCCATTGAAAGCTCGAGAAATGGCGCCACTTTGAAGATATTAGGGTACACAAGTAACTTTGAGAGATTAAGGTTAGGTTACAAAAAAACACATTTTCGGATTTTCTACTCCAAATAGGGCAAAACTGGCACGCCAGTCTGAAAGTACAGGAAGAGGCCGTTGTATTGCCGTATAGTGCATCGAAATCCATTAAAAGGTCGAGAAATGGCGCCACTTTGAAATTTAGGTTACACAAGTAAATTAATGCGTACTTGTTGGCTTTAAAAGCCAGTAACTCACTTTTCAACGTTTTGATCCCAAAAATGCACCTTTTTTCTCAGACCTAGTGGAAAATGTACATCTTTCACTAAGCAAATCGTTGCGCCATACGTCAGGCAAAGTTGGTTTTTCGCGAAATTTTTTGAACTACTCCTCCCCACCCCACACCACCCTCATAAAATACCTACAGATCAATTATTGGAAAGAAAGGCCAGAAAAGTCGTAAACTGTCATTTGCCCTTTCAAGAAAGCGGCAAAAACACGAGTAACTGGCTTTTAAAGCTTAAAGGCACACAAGATCTACGCTGTTTCCACAAAAGGAGCCCTAGAACCTAAAACCCCCTTTTGTGAAAACATGCTAGATCTTGTGTGCCTTTAGCTTTAAAAGCCAGTAACTCGTGTTTTTGCCGTTTTCTTGAAACGGCAAATGACAGTTGAAGACTTTAATGGCCTTTCTATCCCATAATTTACTTGTGTGAGATCTATCCCATAATTTCTTTATTTGAGACCTAGAGGTTATGCTTAGGTTAGAAAAAGGCCATTTTCTGGTATTGTTACTCAAAATACAGGAAACTTCCATCCATTAAACGCAATCTACATGAAGAGAACGTTGTATTGCCGTATAGTGCATCGAAATCCATTGAAAGCTCGAGAAATGGCGCCACTTTGAAGATATTAGGGTACACAAGTAACTTTGAGAGATTAAGGTTAGGTTACAAAAAAACACATTTTCGGATTTTCTACTCCAAATAGGGCAAAACTGGCACGCCAGTCTGAAAGTACAGGAAGAGGCCGTTGTATTGCCGTATAGTGCATCGAAATCCATTAAAAGGTCGAGAAATGGCGCCACTTTGAAATTTAGGTTACACAAGTAAATTAATGCGTACTTGTTGGCTTTAAAAGCCAGTAACTCACTTTTCAACGTTTTGATCCCAAAAATGCACCTTTTTTCTCAGACCTAGTGGAAAATGTACATCTTTCACTAAGCAAATCGTTGCGCCATACGTCAGGCAAAGTTGGTTTTTCGCGAAATTTTTTGAACTACTCCTCCCCACCCCACACCACCCTCATAAAATACCTACAGATCAATTATTGGAAAGAAAGGCCAGAAAAGTCGTAAACTGTCATTTGCCCTTTCAAGAAAGCGGCAAAAACACGAGTAACTGGCTTTTAAAGTGCCCCTACGATCAAATTTTGACATATCAATGTTTTTGCATATTCATAAAGTAGAGTTCATATATTATTACCAGTTCAAATTGTTTTTCGATACAACGACAGGAAGTCTAATTTTTTTAGCTCCAAATATTGAATCTACACGTCCGCCATTACTGGAAGCCGTGCCCTTTGTTCAGCTTTAAACAAAGGTTTATTCACCGGAAATGATGTCATACACTTAACGCTCGCCTGCAGAACACAACGCCTGGAGGCATATTTCTACTAATTACGTCTTCACGTACATAAGAAGAAAGTTATATTTATCTTTGCGAGGTTGGCTACTTTTTTATGCACGCTATTTCGCGCCACGAGGTTGTCGTGTTAAGTGTATGACATCACTTCCGGTGAATAAACCTTTGTTTAAAGCTGAACAAAGGGCACGGCTTCCAGCAATGGCGGACAGGATTTTACCGGTAAACTCTCCTAAAATTTGTGGTTTAAGATGCCCATTTGGGAATATTTTTTACTATTTCGGATATTTCTAATACTGATTGACCTATAGACACTGAAAAAGTGGCAAATCGAAATGGTAAATTTTCGTCGTAGTGGCACTTTAAAGCTTAAAGGCACACAAGATCTACGCTGTTTCCACAAAAGGAGCCCTAGAACCTAAAACCCCCTTTTGTGAAAACATGCTAGATCTTGTGTGCCTTTAGCTTTAAAAGCCAGTAACTCGTGTTTTTGCCGTTTTCTTGAAACGGCAAATGACAGTTGAAGACTTTAATGGCCTTTCTATCCCATAATTTACTTGTGTGAGATCTATCCCATAATTTCTTTATTTGAGACCTAGAGGTTATGCTTAGGTTAGAAAAAGGCCATTTTCTGGTATTGTTACTCAAAATACAGGAAACTTCCATCCATTAAACGCAATCTACATGAAGAGAACGTTGTATTGCCGTATAGTGCATCGAAATCCATTGAAAGCTCGAGAAATGGCGCCACTTTGAAGATATTAGGGTACACAAGTAACTTTGAGAGATTAAGGTTAGGTTACAAAAAAACACATTTTCGGATTTTCTACTCCAAATAGGGCAAAACTGGCACGCCAGTCTGAAAGTACAGGAAGAGGCCGTTGTATTGCCGTATAGTGCATCGAAATCCATTAAAAGGTCGAGAAATGGCGCCACTTTGAAATTTAGGTTACACAAGTAAATTAATGCGTACTTGTTGGCTTTAAAAGCCAGTAACTCACTTTTCAACGTTTTGATCCCAAAAATGCACCTTTTTTCTCAGACCTAGTGGAAAATGTACATCTTTCACTAAGCAAATCGTTGCGCCATACGTCAGGCAAAGTTGGTTTTTCGCGAAATTTTTTGAACTACTCCTCCCCACCCCACACCACCCTCATAAAATACCTACAGATCAATTATTGGAAAGAAAGGCCAGAAAAGTCGTAAACTGTCATTTGCCCTTTCAAGAAAGCGGCAAAAACACGAGTAACTGGCTTTTAAAGCTTAAAGGCACACAAGATCTACGCTGTTTCCACAAAAGGAGCCCTAGAACCTAAAACCCCCTTTTGTGAAAACATGCTAGATCTTGTGTGCCTTTAGCTTTAAAAGCCAGTAACTCGTGTTTTTGCCGTTTTCTTGAAACGGCAAATGACAGTTGAAGACTTTAATGGCCTTTCTATCCCATAATTTACTTGTGTGAGATCTATCCCATAATTTCTTTATTTGAGACCTAGAGGTTATGCTTAGGTTAGAAAAAGGCCATTTTCTGGTATTGTTACTCAAAATACAGGAAACTTCCATCCATTAAACGCAATCTACATGAAGAGAACGTTGTATTGCCGTATAGTGCATCGAAATCCATTGAAAGCTCGAGAAATGGCGCCACTTTGAAGATATTAGGGTACACAAGTAACTTTGAGAGATTAAGGTTAGGTTACAAAAAAACACATTTTCGGATTTTCTACTCCAAATAGGGCAAAACTGGCACGCCAGTCTGAAAGTACAGGAAGAGGCCGTTGTATTGCCGTATAGTGCATCGAAATCCATTAAAAGGTCGAGAAATGGCGCCACTTTGAAATTTAGGTTACACAAGTAAATTAATGCGTACTTGTTGGCTTTAAAAGCCAGTAACTCACTTTTCAACGTTTTGATCCCAAAAATGCACCTTTTTTCTCAGACCTAGTGGAAAATGTACATCTTTCACTAAGCAAATCGTTGCGCCATACGTCAGGCAAAGTTGGTTTTTCGCGAAATTTTTTGAACTACTCCTCCCCACCCCACACCACCCTCATAAAATACCTACAGATCAATTATTGGAAAGAAAGGCCAGAAAAGTCGTAAACTGTCATTTGCCCTTTCAAGAAAGCGGCAAAAACACGAGTAACTGGCTTTTAAAGCTTAAAGGCACACAAGATCTACGCTGTTTCCACAAAAGGAGCCCTAGAACCTAAAACCCCCTTTTGTGAAAACATGCTAGATCTTGTGTGCCTTTAGCTTTAAAAGCCAGTAACTCGTGTTTTTGCCGTTTTCTTGAAACGGCAAATGACAGTTGAAGACTTTAATGGCCTTTCTATCCCATAATTTACTTGTGTGAGATCTATCCCATAATTTCTTTATTTGAGACCTAGAGGTTATGCTTAGGTTAGAAAAAGGCCATTTTCTGGTATTGTTACTCAAAATACAGGAAACTTCCATCCATTAAACGCAATCTACATGAAGAGAACGTTGTATTGCCGTATAGTGCATCGAAATCCATTGAAAGCTCGAGAAATGGCGCCACTTTGAAGATATTAGGGTACACAAGTAACTTTGAGAGATTAAGGTTAGGTTACAAAAAAACACATTTTCGGATTTTCTACTCCAAATAGGGCAAAACTGGCACGCCAGTCTGAAAGTACAGGAAGAGGCCGTTGTATTGCCGTATAGTGCATCGAAATCCATTAAAAGGTCGAGAAATGGCGCCACTTTGAAATTTAGGTTACACAAGTAAATTAATGCGTACTTGTTGGCTTTAAAAGCCAGTAACTCACTTTTCAACGTTTTGATCCCAAAAATGCACCTTTTTTCTCAGACCTAGTGGAAAATGTACATCTTTCACTAAGCAAATCGTTGCGCCATACGTCAGGCAAAGTTGGTTTTTCGCGAAATTTTTTGAACTACTCCTCCCCACCCCACACCACCCTCATAAAATACCTACAGATCAATTATTGGAAAGAAAGGCCAGAAAAGTCGTAAACTGTCATTTGCCCTTTCAAGAAAGCGGCAAAAACACGAGTAACTGGCTTTTAAAGCTTAAAGGCACACAAGATCTACGCTGTTTCCACAAAAGGAGCCCTAGAACCTAAAACCCCCTTTTGTGAAAACATGCTAGATCTTGTGTGCCTTTAGCTTTAAAAGCCAGTAACTCGTGTTTTTGCCGTTTTCTTGAAACGGCAAATGACAGTTGAAGACTTTAATGGCCTTTCTATCCCATAATTTACTTGTGTGAGATCTATCCCATAATTTCTTTATTTGAGACCTAGAGGTTATGCTTAGGTTAGAAAAAGGCCATTTTCTGGTATTGTTACTCAAAATACAGGAAACTTCCATCCATTAAACGCAATCTACATGAAGAGAACGTTGTATTGCCGTATAGTGCATCGAAATCCATTGAAAGCTCGAGAAATGGCGCCACTTTGAAGATATTAGGGTACACAAGTAACTTTGAGAGATTAAGGTTAGGTTACAAAAAAACACATTTTCGGATTTTCTACTCCAAATAGGGCAAAACTGGCACGCCAGTCTGAAAGTACAGGAAGAGGCCGTTGTATTGCCGTATAGTGCATCGAAATCCATTAAAAGGTCGAGAAATGGCGCCACTTTGAAATTTAGGTTACACAAGTAAATTAATGCGTACTTGTTGGCTTTAAAAGCCAGTAACTCACTTTTCAACGTTTTGATCCCAAAAATGCACCTTTTTTCTCAGACCTAGTGGAAAATGTACATCTTTCACTAAGCAAATCGTTGCGCCATACGTCAGGCAAAGTTGGTTTTTCGCGAAATTTTTTGAACTACTCCTCCCCACCCCACACCACCCTCATAAAATACCTACAGATCAATTATTGGAAAGAAAGGCCAGAAAAGTCGTAAACTGTCATTTGCCCTTTCAAGAAAGCGGCAAAAACACGAGTAACTGGCTTTTAAAGCTTAAAGGCACACAAGATCTACGCTGTTTCCACAAAAGGAGCCCTAGAACCTAAAACCCCCTTTTGTGAAAACATGCTAGATCTTGTGTGCCTTTAGCTTTAAAAGCCAGTAACTCGTGTTTTTGCCGTTTTCTTGAAACGGCAAATGACAGTTGAAGACTTTAATGGCCTTTCTATCCCATAATTTACTTGTGTGAGATCTATCCCATAATTTCTTTATTTGAGACCTAGAGGTTATGCTTAGGTTAGAAAAAGGCCATTTTCTGGTATTGTTACTCAAAATACAGGAAACTTCCATCCATTAAACGCAATCTACATGAAGAGAACGTTGTATTGCCGTATAGTGCATCGAAATCCATTGAAAGCTCGAGAAATGGCGCCACTTTGAAGATATTAGGGTACACAAGTAACTTTGAGAGATTAAGGTTAGGTTACAAAAAAACACATTTTCGGATTTTCTACTCCAAATAGGGCAAAACTGGCACGCCAGTCTGAAAGTACAGGAAGAGGCCGTTGTATTGCCGTATAGTGCATCGAAATCCATTAAAAGGTCGAGAAATGGCGCCACTTTGAAATTTAGGTTACACAAGTAAATTAATGCGTACTTGTTGGCTTTAAAAGCCAGTAACTCACTTTTCAACGTTTTGATCCCAAAAATGCACCTTTTTTCTCAGACCTAGTGGAAAATGTACATCTTTCACTAAGCAAATCGTTGCGCCATACGTCAGGCAAAGTTGGTTTTTCGCGAAATTTTTTGAACTACTCCTCCCCACCCCACACCACCCTCATAAAATACCTACAGATCAATTATTGGAAAGAAAGGCCAGAAAAGTCGTAAACTGTCATTTGCCCTTTCAAGAAAGCGGCAAAAACACGAGTAACTGGCTTTTAAAGCTTAAAGGCACACAAGATCTACGCTGTTTCCACAAAAGGAGCCCTAGAACCTAAAACCCCCTTTTGTGAAAACATGCTAGATCTTGTGTGCCTTTAGCTTTAAAAGCCAGTAACTCGTGTTTTTGCCGTTTTCTTGAAACGGCAAATGACAGTTGAAGACTTTAATGGCCTTTCTATCCCATAATTTACTTGTGTGAGATCTATCCCATAATTTCTTTATTTGAGACCTAGAGGTTATGCTTAGGTTAGAAAAAGGCCATTTTCTGGTATTGTTACTCAAAATACAGGAAACTTCCATCCATTAAACGCAATCTACATGAAGAGAACGTTGTATTGCCGTATAGTGCATCGAAATCCATTGAAAGCTCGAGAAATGGCGCCACTTTGAAGATATTAGGGTACACAAGTAACTTTGAGAGATTAAGGTTAGGTTACAAAAAAACACATTTTCGGATTTTCTACTCCAAATAGGGCAAAACTGGCACGCCAGTCTGAAAGTACAGGAAGAGGCCGTTGTATTGCCGTATAGTGCATCGAAATCCATTAAAAGGTCGAGAAATGGCGCCACTTTGAAATTTAGGTTACACAAGTAAATTAATGCGTACTTGTTGGCTTTAAAAGCCAGTAACTCACTTTTCAACGTTTTGATCCCAAAAATGCACCTTTTTTCTCAGACCTAGTGGAAAATGTACATCTTTCACTAAGCAAATCGTTGCGCCATACGTCAGGCAAAGTTGGTTTTTCGCGAAATTTTTTGAACTACTCCTCCCCACCCCACACCACCCTCATAAAATACCTACAGATCAATTATTGGAAAGAAAGGCCAGAAAAGTCGTAAACTGTCATTTGCCCTTTCAAGAAAGCGGCAAAAACACGAGTAACTGGCTTTTAAAGCTTAAAGGCACACAAGATCTACGCTGTTTCCACAAAAGGAGCCCTAGAACCTAAAACCCCCTTTTGTGAAAACATGCTAGATCTTGTGTGCCTTTAGCTTTAAAAGCCAGTAACTCGTGTTTTTGCCGTTTTCTTGAAACGGCAAATGACAGTTGAAGACTTTAATGGCCTTTCTATCCCATAATTTACTTGTGTGAGATCTATCCCATAATTTCTTTATTTGAGACCTAGAGGTTATGCTTAGGTTAGAAAAAGGCCATTTTCTGGTATTGTTACTCAAAATACAGGAAACTTCCATCCATTAAACGCAATCTACATGAAGAGAACGTTGTATTGCCGTATAGTGCATCGAAATCCATTGAAAGCTCGAGAAATGGCGCCACTTTGAAGATATTAGGGTACACAAGTAACTTTGAGAGATTAAGGTTAGGTTACAAAAAAACACATTTTCGGATTTTCTACTCCAAATAGGGCAAAACTGGCACGCCAGTCTGAAAGTACAGGAAGAGGCCGTTGTATTGCCGTATAGTGCATCGAAATCCATTAAAAGGTCGAGAAATGGCGCCACTTTGAAATTTAGGTTACACAAGTAAATTAATGCGTACTTGTTGGCTTTAAAAGCCAGTAACTCACTTTTCAACGTTTTGATCCCAAAAATGCACCTTTTTTCTCAGACCTAGTGGAAAATGTACATCTTTCACTAAGCAAATCGTTGCGCCATACGTCAGGCAAAGTTGGTTTTTCGCGAAATTTTTTGAACTACTCCTCCCCACCCCACACCACCCTCATAAAATACCTACAGATCAATTATTGGAAAGAAAGGCCAGAAAAGTCGTAAACTGTCATTTGCCCTTTCAAGAAAGCGGCAAAAACACGAGTAACTGGCTTTTAAAGCTTAAAGGCACACAAGATCTACGCTGTTTCCACAAAAGGAGCCCTAGAACCTAAAACCCCCTTTTGTGAAAACATGCTAGATCTTGTGTGCCTTTAGCTTTAAAAGCCAGTAACTCGTGTTTTTGCCGTTTTCTTGAAACGGCAAATGACAGTTGAAGACTTTAATGGCCTTTCTATCCCATAATTTACTTGTGTGAGATCTATCCCATAATTTCTTTATTTGAGACCTAGAGGTTATGCTTAGGTTAGAAAAGGCCATTTTCTGGTATTGTTACTCAAAATACAGGAAACTTCCATCCATTAAACGCAATCTACATGAAGAGAACGTTGTATTGCCGTATAGTGCATCGAAATCCATTGAAAGCTCGAGAAATGGCGCCACTTTGAAGATATTAGGGTACACAAGTAACTTTGAGAGATTAAGGTTAGGTTACAAAAAAACACATTTTCGGATTTCTACTCCAAATAGGGCAAAACTGGCACGCCAGTCTGAAAGTACAGGAAGAGGCCGTTGTATTGCCGTATAGTGCATCGAAATCCATTAAAAGGTCGAGAAATGGCGCCACTTTGAAATTTAGGTTACACAAGTAAATTAATGCGTACTTGTTGGCTTTAAAAGCCAGTAACTCACTTTTCAACGTTTTGATCCCAAAAATGCACCTTTTTTCTCAGACCTAGTGGAAAATGTACATCTTTCACTAAGCAAATCGTTGCGCCATACGTCAGGCAAAGTTGGTTTTCGCGAAATTTTTTGAACTACTCCTCCCCACCCCACACCACCCTCATAAAATACCTACAGATCAATTATTGGAAAGAAAGGCCAGAAAAGTCGTAAACTGTCATTTGCCCTTTCAAGAAAGCGGCAAAAACACGAGTAACTGGCTTTTAAAGCTTAAAGGCACACAAGATCTACGCTGTTTCCACAAAAGGAGCCCTAGAACCTAAAACCCCCTTTTGTGAAAACATGCTAGATCTTGTGTGCCTTTAGCTTTAAAAGCCAGTAACTCGTGTTTTTGCCGTTTTCTTGAAACGGCAAATGACAGTTGAAGACTTTAATGGCCTTTCTATCCCATAATTTACTTGTGTGAGATCTATCCCATAATTTCTTTATTTGAGACCTAGAGGTTATGCTTAGGT